>JAECMU010409129.1:23718-37859 GCA_016106625.1 Dracogyra subfuscus
ACATGTAATACTGTATGGTGGTTTTTTTTTTTTTTTTTTTTTTACTACATAAAATACAAAGTAGGTGAGATTCCGTAATGTGTAAGATGTAAGAAATTTTTTATTTATACAGATCATGTAGTATCCAAGTTGTACTTTTTTATAATCTGTATAGATCATGAACAATGTATCTGAACTTGTGTATATTAAAAAAGTACTAGTTTGCCAAATACCTAGTACTACTGTAACAGTGGTTTGTCAGTGTCTTTTTATATTTTTATGGATGAAAATATTTGTGACACTCACTTGCTCATTTTGTCATCGAATGTTTTTCTGTACTTTTGTCAACTATTTTCTGTACGTTTGTTTTGTTTTTGTTAACAAAGTACATACATTTACTGGGTTTATTAATTTCTCTGTCCACTTCATTTTTTTTGGTAGTCTGAAACTTAATTGGTAGATTGTCTAAATTTCTCAAATTGCCTTCAACGTTGAGGCTGAGCAGTCTCATTTTGTTTGTTGGCCTAAATTCTGACTGGTCTGTGTATAATGAATTCGATTACTAACAAAAACATATTCCATATTCCTCTCACCTCAAACTTATCTCCCTTTCTTGCCTCAAAATCAAGTCGCTAACAATGTCAGATGCTGGACCCATGTCTTACTGTTCAATGTTGAGCTACCATACATATTTCATTTTATTTCAACTTATATTTGTGCCTATATCTAATTAAGGTTCAAGCATGCTGTCCTGGGCACACACCTCAGCAATCTGTCCATGATAGTGGGTTAGTTGATTAGTGGTTTGTGAGAGAGTAAAGTATGTAGTGGTCTTACATCTACCCATTGAGCCCTCAAGATCTCGTACGGAGTTGGAGCTGGTACTGGGCTGCGAACCCTGTACCTATCGGCCTTTTACAGATTAATTACTTTGTTTAGTAAGGGGAAGGCTGATGAGTGATCAATCTAAGATTAATTCCTGTCAGTGAGCCCATTTGGCCATTTCTCGCACATAATTTGTGTAACAAAGGCTGTGGCATGTTCTATCCTGTCTGGACATACAAACGATCCCGTGCTGCTAATCTAAAAAAGAGTAGCTCATGGCATGGTAGCAGATTTCAGGTCTTATTGTCTGTGTTATCCATACACATTAATTTATTACGTCTGATGCCATATAACTAATTCAAATGTACCGGGTATTGTGTTGTTGTTTAAAACATTTCTTCCTTCCATCTTTGTTTACCAAGATGGGCTTAATAAGAAGCCTCCATTTTGATATATTATGAACAAGTAATTAACTTTGTTAAATGTTGAATATCAGGTTTCAAAAGGTTTTCACTTAACCCATTATTGACTCATCAGAAGGATCTATTATAAAGTTGTTATCCTCTGTCTATAGTGTTAAAATGTGTGAGATATACTCATTTTAGTCAATATTGCATCTAATTATTACAAACAAACTGAAGTCAGCTCTGATATAGCACACTCTTTATCACAATGTTGTAAAATGTTCGTACATAATACCACAAGACTCACCTCTTAACAGTAACACTTGAGTTATCAAATAAATCATTCCTTCATTTTCCACAATGGTCAGTTATAAAGTGTCGGGCACGTCAGATTTAAAATTGAATATGCCACTTTTTAAGGTTGTTTCTTAAAGAAACCATCATGATTCATTGATATAAATGCTGTATTTCACCATTATTACATTTATTTATGAATAACTACAAATTAATCCCATGCATAATCTTTGTATAAATAACTCAGGAATATTGAAACTGTAATGTCATATCACATCACACCCAAGTCTTAAGAAATCGGTGAATGCACAGAATCTGGCAGACTGATTGGATAGGGCTGTCAGGGACCAATAAGTTGCATAAAGACAGCAAATTTGTCTTTTAAAACAAAATCATGGCATAACATCACAGGGTTCGCCTCGACTGAACATGCCCCATTCATTCGGTCGGTTAAGAGTTTTTAACAGATTTTTGTCTTTACTAGTAAATTAAATGATTTAGTTATTTTATATCTACTCTACTTATTTGCATAGAAAGTGAGTTTTATGCATTGCTCAGGAAGACACCATTATGCAACTTTTAGATAGCACCTTTAAGTCATTCACTGATTTGGGAAATGGAAATAAGGTTCATTTAACGACACACGCAATACATTTTATTTACCGTTATATGGTGTTGGTGATTTGTGAGAAAGATCTATAAAAAAAAGTCTGGAGGATTTTTTCTTTCTTTTACAAACTTAACACATCTCTGTAACATATTTAAGAACTGTATATGTCATTTATTAAGGAGGTTGTCCATTAACTCATTAATTGATTCATCAGAAAGGTCTGCTAAAAAGTGTTTGTCGAGTGTCTGGTGCTTCCGATTTTTCTTCTGAGACATGCTGTAAGATTTGTCATAGTGCTCGACCAAGATGTATTCAACAAACTCGTCCCACCTCTGTTGTCTTGCCAGATCGCACCAAAGCTGTGCCTTTTTCTCCCCAACATGTACCCTAAGTGCCCACACAATCTGACACAGACTCTCTACATCATCTATCCAATTTGGATAGTCTCTGATGATGTGCTTCACTCTCTCCCCTATAGACAGGTTTATCTCACTCCTCGGTGAATGGCAGAGTTTTTCAAACAGTTCTGTAGGAATTACACAGTTGCCGATGCGTCTGCTCTCGGACTCCACCCACACTGGTTTACTGGTGTCGAACTGTGACAGCTCTCTCCTGATGACAGACTCCCAGAACTTCTGTGACGGCTGCTGCTGCCCGTGCCACAGACCAAGGAGAGAACCCTTGTGGTGGGCAGCTGACTCCAGGTCCAGCACCTGCTCTCCAAGCTCTCGCAGTCGGTGCAGAATCAGAGTCTTACCAGTTCCTGTCAGTCCTGTCAAAGTAAAACAGATTTATTTTACTTTTTCATTGGACTAGATATGGTTGGTTTATTGGGTGGGTGGGTGGATAGGTGGTTACATGGATGGACAGATGGATGTATGGTTTTGATATCGATCTGTGGATGAATGGTTTTGATATGGACGGGTGGATGTAAGGATTTGGTACAGAACGATGGATGTATGGTTTTGGTATTGTGGATGAATGGTTTTGATATGGACGGGTGGATGTAAGGATTTTGTATGAAAGGATGGATGTATGGTTTTAGTATTGTGGATGAATGTATGGTTTTAGTATTGTGGATGAATGGTTTTGATATGGATGGGTGGATGTAAAGATTTGGTACGAAAGGAGGGATGCATGGTTTTGGTAATGTAGATGAATGGTTTTGATATGGATGGGTGGATGAATTGATTTGGTACGGAAGGATGGATGCATGGGTTTGGTATTGTAGATGAATGCATTTGGTACTGAAGATAGAAAGACCAGGAATGGATGGAAGTAATCGAGTGGATAGACTGAGCAGATGGATGAAGTGTGTAGGTTGGACTAAAGTGCTACATAATAAGCCCTTCTGTCACATAAGCAACTTTTTTCAAACCAGGAAGGGATCTCTTAAATGCACAGATCAGCAAGTTCCATATATCTCTCGAGGAAATAGCCTCATATCAGTAGATATAAAGTGATCTTTAAAACCGAAAGCTCAGGGCCATAACTAGGATTTAAGATATTTTGCTGGGAGAGTAGATACATTTTTGGAAAGAATGATCATGTAAGGTGCAAGATATATGGGGTTTCGGGCCTAAGGAAATTATGAAATCTAAAGGCTATGAAATACCATTTTGCAGACATTTCAGGGAGGTTACATGTCTTTTAAAACATAACATCAAAAACCTGCTAGCTACGGTCCTATATAATACCATACTTAAATTACGGTGATTTTCAACATTTAAAATCAAATACTGGCTATATATGCACATGGTAAAATGTATTTTATTCACTAAAAAATAGTACAATCTGATCAAGGGCTGTAAATGAACAACTCTGGATATGTACAGTACCTGAAATAATTCTGAAGTGAAACTGCTGTGGTAATTCCTCAAGATCTTGAATCACCTTTCTCCTGTACGTTTTGTACCCACCATGCAACATGTACACCTTAAAACCGATCTGAGACAAGACGATAGCCAAACTTCTTGACCTCTGACCTCCACGCCAGCAGTAAATCAGGGGACAATACTCCTGACCTTTGTTCTGAAAGTACTGTTCAATATGATGACCAATGTTGTGGGATATAATCTGTGCTCCAGTCTTGCGAGCTTCAAATGGCAACTCACTGTACAGTTTCCCAACATCATGTCTCTGCTTGTTGTCAAGTACAGGTAGATTGATGGCGCCAGGAATGTGATCTTCAAGAAATTCAGCTTGTGTTCGGACATCGATGACATCTGTGGCAAGAGGCTCGTGAGGGTTACTGGTGACGATGTATTCTCCGGCTTTTAAATTACCTTCAGGAGATGTTGAGACACAGTGGCATAATGGTGTAATTCTTAGATAAAGGTTTCTCCTTAACAGTAAAGACATAATGGTACTTCTCATTGTGATTTCGTGATGATCACTTCAAAGGGTATAGATGTCAGTTATTTATAGTTATTTCAACATTTATCTGGATGTCATTACGACATAAGAATCATATAGTAAAATTGTACAAAGAATGTATGTTAGTTCTTTGGCTATCAAAATATATCTGAAAAACAGCTTGTCATAGAATGGCTATATGAAGTTCAGCATCCAAGGTATAGAGATTAGTTCTTAGTTAGCCGTACATCTCACTTGATAAAGAAAAACAGCTCGATAGAAAGCCAACTTCCGATATTGGTGCATTCGAAGCTCAGTGTATCTCCACCTTAATCAGAAAAACAGTTTATTATTAAGGACTGTATTTGTGATTCAGTGTAAAAAGTTGGAATGTTAGTTTCTTAGTCAATGGGACATCTATCTTGATTAGAAAAACAGATTATCTTGGCTACTTGTCATTAAAGCATCTGAAGTTCAATACTAGTTGTCTAGTTAACAGTACATCCACTTTGATTAACATTGTCAAAGAAACCTTGTTGTGTAGTCTAATGTTTTTCATACTGTAGTGTGTTTGAAGACAATTGGCATGATATAATTGAAGCCAGTAATACTCTCACTGAACTGTAATAAAATAAATAGTGATGTATTTACATAAAAACATTTGAAAAAAAAAGAAAAAAAGAAAAACTTCTGAACAGAAAGGAGAAAGAAACACATGTAACTTGAATACTGAATGCACCATTTTAAAAAGACAAACAAAGAATAGAGAATAACTACTTAAAAACATGGGATAGTTGAGCTTTATTATCCACAGTTCAGAAAGAAGAAAGAAATGCTTTAATGACACACTCAACACATTTTATTTACGGTTATATGGTGTGAGACATATGGCTAAGGACAACACAAATTTTGAGAGGAAACCCACTGTCACCACTTCATAGGCTGTTCTTTCTGATTAGCAGCATCATGAGCATGGGATCGTTTATTTGCACTTCCCACAGGCAGGATAGCACAAACCATGGCCTTTGTTGCACCAGTTATGGATCACTGGTCAGTGCAAGTGGTTTACACCTACCCATTGAGCCTTGCAGAGTCGGTATCTGGATTAAAATCCCATGCCTTTTCTGGGATCTGAACCCAGTACCTACTAGCATGTAGACCGATGGCCTAACCACGACACTACCGAGGCAGTCCACATAGTTCAAGCTATTCAGGGAATATAATCAAACCCACATGTTATAATGATTTCACGTGCACCCCAAATGATGTAATTTTGTAAAGCGACATCATAAATGAATGTGGTTTCCTCGGTGTAAACTTTAAGAAAATGACGTTTCGTCGTCTCTTTTTTAAGTTACATTTCAAATGTTTTGACATGGTCCTAACTTGTTATTCATAAACATTTTATTTTGAATAAAACAATAATCCTAACACTCGTTTTGTAAAATCATTAGCTCGTATAATAATGTTTTCATTTCTAATTTTTATTTTAGATTTTCACCGATCTGTGGTTGGTCTGGGATTGGGCCCACTCGGCTATATCTCGGTCCTGCCAGTGCACCTCGACTGGTATACCAAAGGTCGTGGTATGTGATATCCTGTCTGTGGGATGGTGCATAACAGATTATTTGCTATTAATTCTTAAAACGATATGTTGGTATTATAAAATGTTTAGCCAATGATTAAGTAGCCTAATCAGTGTCTGTTCTAGATCTAGTGGTGTCATTTGGAAAAGAAAAACCTGAAACGTTTTAACGTGACACGCTCCCTAGACCCCGTTTTTTCCCCGTCGCCGATATAACCGTAATTATAATGTGTTGAGTGCGTCGTTAAACAAACCAAAAAACCTCCCTAGAAAAGTCACGTATCGGGCCCCGATGCCAGTGATGGTTCGCTTTTAAGTTTAACATGACTAATATTATGTCTGTTTAAATTTGTTTCATGTACGTTTTGGATTCATCGGACTGTAATTAAAATATTTATTTTAGTATTTCAAAAGAATCTGAAAAAAGTAACTGACGTAATTAGGAATGGGAAAGTTACCTCATCGAATCACCGGCACCGACTGGTTTTTGTCCGTTTGATCCACTTCTTTTAATGTTTGGATCAGTGGTGCAATACCAACAGTTGAACTAACAACCTCGAACCAGTCTAGGCCAGATGGAATTGCAACTTGGTCGTTACAAATAAAAATCGGCGGTTTTTGCAAAAAAGAAACATATTGTGAAGTCAGTATTGCCATAGGTAAATATGTTTTGGTATATTCCCGTACCTGATTTGCTGACAGAACGTGATAGTTGCTGTAAAAGCGCACATAGTTTACTACACTGATGTGCCAAACAGTAGTCATTGTATTATTATAAATTTCTTAGCTTTTTGGTTTTCAAAGTTATTAGTTAATAAGATGACAATTCCATATTAAAACTATTGATAGTACATGACAGACACCAGTCAACGAAAACCACAAGAAGCCCTAGCATCCAGAATCAGTTAACTCTGGCTTCCCACGCATCCTGGAAAAACCGGGAAAGTGCTTAAATTTAATTTTCATCCTGAAAAACACTTAAAAGTCCAGGAAAAATTCATTAATCCCCAGGAAAGTCCTGGATTTTTTTGTTTTCATTTAATAATAATTATTGGCTCCAAACTATATCCTTCATGCAACAGTAATTATAAACGGTCGACTGCCATTGGTCAACAGTTAACTGATTTTAAAAAAATCCACATATTAATCACTGATACACACACTACAGAAAGAAACCCGACATCACCCACATTCAGCTAAGCTTTGGCAAACTCCAGACAGCAGAATTCTAAGTTTGCCGACCTATATCGTGATCTTGTGTCACATGATCGCCCACCTTTAAATTAGTTAGTTAGCTAAATAATTATCGATGTAAAGGTATTTGACGTCAAACATAGGATTGCTGTGGTATTAGAGCGGAAATCTTTGCCACCTGTCTGGTTGTCAGGAATGGAAAAAAAAAATACATAGCTTGATCTCTGTAATGAGAGCATATTTATGTCCAATGTCCGTCTAGCTCTCTTACAGTCAGAGTACTCGGGCTATTTTATTACCTACTAGGTAAGAGCATAACAAGGGGGGATGCGGTGAACTCGTATGGAGAATACACTCGTAAGGAAGGATAACTCGTATGGAAAACAAAGTCGTATGTAAAAATTAAAGGTGAACTCGTAAGGATATGCAGATTTTTCGTCCCAGCTAGAAAAAAAGTGTTAATAAGAATAATTAATGTTCATTCAATTCCACTTGCAACCATTAACCCGTAACTTAGAAAAAAAGTGTTTTTTGTAAGTAGAAGATCTTATTAATGTTCATTCAATTCTGCTTGCAACCATTCACCCGTAACTTAGAAAAATAGCAATTGTGTACAAAATCACTCTCGTGAGATTTGGGTGGCCCTGAAAAGGGCCGTTTGGTAAGTTGTTGGTGGCACATCACTGGCAAACTGGTCCATTAATTCTGCCAACTTCACGCAGAAGCTGGCTTGGGGTCAGATCGCCTTCAGTATAACGGTCCCACAGATCAAAATACTGCTGTCCTTTCTTTTTCTGTGCTGGCGTTTGGCGACGATCCAACTGTCCATCCGTCAGGAGTCTCGACTGCAAGGGCAGCAGCTCAGCCTCCGTCTTCAGGAATGGTATCAACGTATATAGCGGCAAGTTTTTTCTTCCAGCATTCTGGTTTAGTCTTCGGTGCCATGCCTCCAGGTCGTTGTTGGTACGCACTGCTTGTCCAAAGACACACCAGTCTTGGAGCCTGTATGTTGAGTTGTTCAGCCAGGTGTGTTCCATGTAGGTGCATAGAGTTCCCATCACATCAGTCTCCTGTAGCTCTCTTAATTTCTCAAATTCCGGTCTGATGTGGTCTGCGTGCAGAAAGGGAAGTGCCATCAACTTCTTGCAGAACTTGTGAGTGGCAACATCTGTGTTGTACGCTGGGGCCAGCCCGAGATCCTGGATCTTCCGATAGACTGCTTGATTGAAGTGGAATGTGCACCCCTTCACAGGCACGCCAGGAAACACTGCTCGTAATCCCTTCCAGGTTGCCACTTCGAAGTCCGTCGTCATTCTTTCCAAAGAGAGGTCTTCTCCCAGAAGGTTCTGGACGACTTCGAACACCTGAAGAACACTAGGCCGAGCTGTCTCCACGTGGGCCGGGTTGTCTGTGCCGAGTTGTCTGGCATTATAACTCTGTACACTTTGCAGTTCTTGATATTAAAATATATAGATATAAATATTTAGTGCATTTAATTTTTATAAATGTAAATTTGTTTATTAGAATTACTTAGCCTAAAGAATAACAACCAATCAAATATCGCAGGTCATTATCATTAGACTTATTTCCTGCGACAGAAACTGTAAACAATGCATACATGTTTCTCGTCACATAAGTCGGGCTAGAGGTTTTGTTGATAAAACTACACACAAGTTGCTATATACAGTATTGAATATATCAGTTTGTAATTTCCATACGAGTTCACTGCATTTTCCCCCATACGAGTATGTTTTCCTTACGAGTTCACCGCAAGCCAACAAGGGTCATATTTATCATATGATTTATCTCGTATGTTATAACTAAATTGTATGTCCTCCTGGCATTTTCATTTAATGATTTAATGAGTATATTTCGTTCTGATTGGCTGACACAACATTCCATAGATATTACTTTCTTCATTATATACTTTTACAGCATGAGTACTCTGACTGTAAGAGAGCTAGACAGACATTTGGACATAAATACGCTCTCATTAGTCAGAGACCAAGCTATGTATATTTTTGGAAATTCCTGACAACAAAAAGTTGGCAAAGATTTCCGCTTACTTAGCTGACAGCAATCTGTTGACATCGTTCGCAGTGATGATTGGGTGTTTGGTATAGTAGACTCGGTATATTTCATAAGAAACGGAAACATTCTATCACAATGTAACTTTGGAAAACCTCAGAAAGAAAATCTTTCTGCAAAAGATAGCGTAGCAGAATGTGACAAAATGCACACCCTGCTACAAGTGTAAGCTGATCACGTCATAATGACAAATATGTGTTTTTAATTAATTTAATAAAACATTAATTATTTATGATAACTATTGTTATATTACAATGTAGTTGTCACACATCAAACACTTTTATTTTTTATGGCTACTAATATTAGAGTAAATGATCTTGTCAAAATTGATGGAAAACATGTTGGTAGTGTGCTTAGCATTATCCAACGCGTGGGAAACTTTAATGTCTTAAATACGCAAGGTACTTTCAATATTAACGTTTATACGCAATCAGAATCTGCGGCAGTTGACAGTGTTGTGACTCGGTCACTTGACTGGTGAACCACAACATTTACTTTTACCTGGTTATTATTTAATACATTTACAGAGTTCGCACGCATCCTGGAAAACCCTGGAAAGTCCTGGAATTATAGTTTCACCCAGGAAAGTGCTTAAAAAACCTGGAAAAATGAATTAACCCCCTGAAAAGTCCTGGAATTTTACTATTTTTTGTATATATTTTTTTCATTTAATCATAATTATTTAGAAAATATATTTATAAATGATAGCGTTTGACGTCTGGTTCCAAGCTATAGTCTTCATGCAGAAGTAATTATAAGCGGTTGACTGCCATTGGTCAACTGTTAAAATGTATACACAGTAAGAAGGCGTGGACATAAATGAACACAACTTGTGATTGGTTGAATAAATTATGTAACTGTAAACAGTCTTGTTTTTGACATTTGTGAGTTGGAAACTACTGTCAAAGATAAATAATTTAGTAGATCGCTGTAACCAGCGCCTTCCAACAAAACAACTACTCCTAAGGCATATGTCTGTGCAGCGAGAGAACGTGTAGTTGACACATTGAAGTCTTAGATGACCCAATACACAGCAAAACGTATCCACATGTTGATGCATGTCACTGAAGCGACCAATTAACTAAATAAGTAATCATTTTATGGGTTAGTTTTGATTGTTTGTGATATATATTGGTGATAACAAAGAGTCCACTTCACGAGATTATTTTTGTTCTATCAATGAATAATGTGGTTGACATTTAGTTACTCACGGAAACTGGTATAATTCTGGTAAATTTTGTATTTGAAACACGATGTCACTAATGAGTTTAAAATAATTATTAATGAAAATAAAACATGTTTATATGATATGTATGTAATTTTGTCATTAGGTATACAAATACACAAATAAATAATGGTTTAAAGTACATACATGTACTCTTATAAGCACTGACCTATAAACGTAATACCGTAAATGTATTAGTTAATGTTAGACGTTTTGGGAATTGTTTTTAATTATTTATTTTTTTTAATCTTTTTTTTAATGTTAGTGAAAATGATAGATGTGGATAATATCGGTATTTAAACATTACTGTCTCTTTTTCTTGATATATTTGGGTAGAAGAGTGATTTTTTGTTTCCATTTAAAAAAAAAATCTGGATAATATAAAATAAACGTTTTTTTTTATATTTATTTTTTATTTTTATAAATATATCCAAAAGTTATATCAAGAGTGTTGTTAAACAAACACTTCTTTTCAAGTCATATATGTACAGCAAACTTAATTATTATTTAAACTATATTTTGTTTCAACATTTGTATTTTTATATAAATTTACACCTTTAGCATCCAAAAGATATAATATATCCATAGTGGTTTAACTACTGGATCACATGTAACAAGTATTGCATAGGCGTCGGAAGATGGCAGCGACTGGGGGGGCCCACCAACTAAATGCGAGTTTTTAAACAGGTGGGCCAAAGAAAATTTGGCCCCCAGTTTTCGAGTCATATTTTTAGACTCCTGGAAAAATATAAAATAGTCCTGGAAAATGAACAAAAATAGTGCTTAAAAGTCCTGGAAAATGAAAACATTTGAAGTGTATGAACCCTGATTTAACTCATTACCAATTAATTTTATTACTGTGTATTTGTATGTTTTACAATTTACAGCTGTTGATACATGTGTACTCTTTATACTTATGGACATATAAATATGATGTCACTTTAGAACGGGTTGTGATTTGGTTTTCAAGACATCAATAAACAAACATTACTGTTAGTTTATAAACAATGACTGGAATGTTCATTTAGCAAGACAGTTTCTACTGTAATAAACAGAATATTACATCCTTGTCCATGACACTCATACCTAAATTATCGCATTTCCCATACTCTTGCTCAGGAAATTTATAATTTAGTCACTCGTTTCATAAACATCATCTGTCATGGACAAGAATGTAATATCCTCTATGTAATAATTGACATTTTGTAGAAAATAACTGACAATGTCTGCAATTTTTGAAGTTGAATAAACAATTTGGTAACTTGTTTTGCTCACCCAGAGATAGCTCTGCAATATCGTATCAAAATTTCACCTCATGGCAATATTATGTAAATGATAAAAATGTTGTCTCACCTTTACAAAATAAAAATACGTTGTATCTACAGGTATTACTTTACCAAAGGTAGCTGTGGTGACGATGTCAACATTTGGAAGTTTAATTTTAAAGTTTCGCATTTACAATATACATCAGTTTGTGGCTCAGTGAAACTTGGTTTATAGTGGCACCTATGGGTGATTATCACACGATAAGAAAAATTCAAAATAATTAAACTTTTGGTTTATTATTAAACCAGTTACCTTTATATTTATTTTGTTAAATATTTATGTAATTGTTTTTTGTTTTATTTCAGATTTTATTAAGTTCAAAACAGTATGAGCATTTTTGGTGGAGGTACCTCATTTGGACAGCCCAGTTCGACAATGTTTGGTAGCACTACAGTTAGCAGCAACTATAACCCAATGAAGGATATAGAGGTATGATCAGTGTTAGACTTCCATTAATAACACAGGCATCGAAATAAGCATAGTGTCTGGTAAACCCATTTACAGGTTCCCACAAAATGTAACCTGGTAACCTATAGGTTACCACAACTTTATGAAAGTTAGAATTAAATTCCTGTTACTACTACTTGTAACGCGGAAATTCTGGAATTGTATCGGTGCGCGCGAACATCAGTACAAGAAACTAAATCCAAAAGTAAATGAAAACATGGACTGCCGAAATTGTTTTGCAACTGCACAAGTGCGCACAAACATCAGTGCCATTTTGAATGAAAAAATTAAGCTTAAACACGGAATGACTATAATTGCTTGCAATTGCACAATATCCATCCAAATATACATATCCAAAATATTAAAAAAGCACTTTCTGAATTTATAAGATTAATTTTAATTTTTGCATCCCAGGATGAGTTTGCATGGAATGAGTCATATACGTTTTCAAGTGTTTATTATGATGTATATTGGTACCCTATGTAGGTTATGTCATTGAAATATGTAACTTGTAATATGTATTATTTTTAATTTGAAGTTTTTGTTTAACAAAACCACTAGAGCACATTGATTTATTAATCATCAGCTATTGGATATAAAATATTTGGTAATTTTGACAGTCTTAGAGAGGAAACCTGCAACATTTTCCCATTAGTAGCAAGGGACAGGAGAGCACATGCCACAGCCTTTGATATACCAGTAATAACCGAATGGGCTCACCAACGGGAATCGATTCTAGACTGACTGCATATCAGGTGAGCGCTTTACCACCATGCTTCAAGTTGCCTGTAATTTTCAGAATAATTGAAAGAAATTTTTTCCCTTTTTAGGTTGCTTCACCGCCAGACGACAGTGTGAGCTGTCTCAAATTCAGTCCAGGCGTCTTACCATCTACATTTCTGGTGGCAGGTAGCTGGGACAATAATGTGAGTACAGTACACAAATAAACTCTTAATTATTATTATTATTTTAGTTTGTCATCCTTGTCGTCTTTCTATTTATCCATTTTTCTTTAATAGGTACATGTAGCACTGAGCTGTTATGTGCATTATTTGTCAATCCATCCATGCATTCAGGGCATAAAATTTGGCACGGACGATTTTGTCGTTCGTCTGTCGGTTATGCAAAACCAATATTGGCACGAACGACAGATCGTTCGTCAGAAAATCCAAAAACACGTATTTAGGCTAAATATCACTTTTGGGATGAAAAACAAAAATAAAAGAAAGGGCCTAGCATTGCAGGTGTCAGAAAGATACATTGTAAAAATGTATTTGTTTGAAATAGACATTGTGGTCGATTACAAAGTCGGCACTGTCTTTTGAAATCTCTAAAACATTTAGTAACATTGTTGCACATTCCCTTTGATCATTTCGCTACGTGCGGAAAATCATATGCGTTTTGAAAATTAAAGCGGTTTATGGGTATTTAATAAACGCAACATCATCGTAGCTGGACATTTACTGATTGAGTTGTAAAATGTCAGGACCTAATGCGAAAAAACGCAAAACGGATACAGTTAGTGAAAAAACTTTCCAAAAGTGGTGGTTTTCTGACGATTTTGCTATAACTACAAAAGATAATGGCAACGTTTATAAAGTTGTTTATAAAAAGTAATTCGTACAGTTATTACGTATTCATTTAAACATTCTACAAATTGTATGTAGGGCCGAGTAAGGTCAGGTCAGGTCATAGGGTTTAACGTGCACATTTAGAGCAAGCTGTTGTAGAAAACGCCTGTCGTGGGTGCAAGCGCTTGCAAAGCAAGCTCTTCCGTCCAAGACAGGAAGTTGGGTGGGGGGGAGGGGA
>JAECMU010409188.1:537-12086 GCA_016106625.1 Dracogyra subfuscus
TAGACAAGTATTGGTCCGCAGACTGGATTAGTACTGCCCTACAGATTAGACAAGTATTGGTCCACAGACTGGATTAGTACTGCCCTACAGATTAGACAAGTATTGGTCCACAGACTGGATTAGTGCTGCCCTACAGATTGGACAAGTATTGGTCCACAGACTGGATTAGTGCTGTTCTACATATTGGATAAGTATTGGTCCACAGACTGGATTAGTGCTGTTCTACATATTGGATCAGTACTGCTCCACAGACTGAAGTGTTAAAACACTGTGGTGCAGACCATGTGTAATGGGATCTCTACATTCCTTTCCTTAATTAATTTTTCATGTTTGTTTTGCTTCTATTCTTCATGTTTAACATACTAAGTCTACATCTCCCAGTCTGTACATGAGCTGTATATACCTTTGTCCTTGTGAAAAAATACCTGTGCAGTACTTATGTATCCCCCACACCCCACACCCCACCCCCGTCAGCTACTTAGGTTCTCCCACAAATTGAAAAGATGTAAAACAAGTAGGCTATAGCATATCAAGAAGACACATCGCAACCTTTTGAAGTGGCGTGTGATCAGACCCTGATCAAAGGCATTGTATTACCAGCTCAACATAGGCAGTAAATATGGCACACAGGCATAATTATAGCACGACTGATACCCTTAAGAATTTTGATGGCGAGAGCGAAAGAGGCACGTTTTTATAGTCACCTAACAACCGCTTGCTCTTTTATGTAATCAAAAACATCAAATCAGCTTTCTATGGCAAAAGGAAATGCGTCTCTACGAGCTAAGATCCCCGTTTAAAGACGTCTCTTTTATCTGGGAGAACGAGCCAACAGAGAAGCCATCGCTCAAAAGACCTGCCCATTACCTATTACAAACACAAACAAGAAGATTTGTTCAGAGTTCTTTGAAAAGTCTAATTCTTCTTCTCAGATCCCATTTGCGAGTCTCCTTTGTAACCAAAGCCCTGCCAAAACATCAAGCTACAATGGGATCGATCAAATCGGGAGGCAGAGGGAAGAAAAAGAAGAAGAAGAGAAAAAAAAAAAAGAAAAAAAAAATCATTATGTTTCATAAGCTGCAATGACTGTTTATGAAAGCAAATGATATAGACAGATTGTGTAAACTAATTACGCGATCTGTTCGCATCTTACGGGATTTTTAATAATCCGTAAAGACGCAAATTAATGGCTTTACCACATCCAAGAGGTTATCATGAAAATAAAATTATTTCCAGTTGGACATTTCTGATGGCATTAAATGATGTCGGTCCTTTGAGGAAGAACCAGAGAGAGGAAAAAAAAAAAAGACAGAGAAAAAAAAGAGGCTTTTTTCTTTCTTTTTCAAAGCGTTTATAAAGCCACGGCCTTAAGCAGGCAATCTTTTCAAAAGTGTCCAGTGAAAAAGCTTTGAACTTTTTGATCGTCTGGTGATTGAGGGTTCTGGATACAGTGGTCTCGGCCATTAGCGCCACGCAGATAAGATTTCAAAGAAACGTTCATCTTTGAATGTTAGGCACCATCCATTCACAGAACCATTTGGAGTTCTCTTCTCCTGCAGACATCTCTCCAGACTAAATGAAGCAGATAAATTGGTAGAATTAACATACACTGGCAGGGTAACTTCAAACAAATAGGATTCATAATTTGTTTGATTTGTGGTGGAAAAAAACAAAAAAAACCCCACACACACCCCACATTTAAAAACAAAAATAACAATAATATACCAAAAAAACATGTTTTGCTGTTGTATTCATTTGTGAAGTGAGATGATATTTAATACATTATTACTTGTTATATTCCCACGGTTCCATTGGAAAGACTTCTTTGTGTTTTGATTTTATTTTATATACCGGTAGCATATAAAATTTTAACTTACATATTGTTTAAACGTGAAATAGTTTTCACTTTTCGACCTTGGCAAAAGAGCTTAAAAAACAAATCACTGTGTAACATTTTGTCAGACTCCATTTCACACACACAACCACAGCAACCTAGCTAAACTTAAACCATATGACCAAACCAGGGCTGTTGTATGTGCTGTCCTGTCGGTGTGATGTATTTTTACGGTGGCATCGTGGTTAGGCCATTGGTCTACAGGCTGGTAGGTACTGGGTTCAGATCCCAGTCGAGGCATGGGATTTTTAATCCAGATACCGACTCCAAACCCTGAGCGAGTGCTCCGCAAGGTTCAGTGGTTAGGTGTAAACCACTGGCACCGATCAGTGATCCACAACTGGTTCAACAAAGGCCATGGTTTGTGCTGTTCTGCCTTTGGGATGTGCAAATGAAAGATCCCTTGCTGCTAATCGGAAAGAGTAACCCATGAAGTAGCGACAGCGGGTTTCCTCTTAAAATCTGTGTGGTCCTTAACCATATGTCTGACGCCATATAACCGTAAAACAAAATGTGTTGAGTGCGTTGTTAAATAAAGCATTTCTTTCTTTCATTCTTTTACCAGGCCACTAACGTACTTTGTTATTTTTTTCCCCACTTCTCACTTGTAAAAAAAAAAAATCAATGTTGGAGCCTAGCTTTACCACCTTACATAGTCACAACAGCGTACACTCATATATACAACTGTACATAAAAAAAAATCTTTTTTTTTTTTTGCTTTGAACTCCGTGGCCTTCTGTTACATATTTACAGCGAAGTCCAACATAGTGTTTTTGTTGGGCTGTGTTACACACTGGTTCGAGTTGTAATATTCTCGGCTCATTCATCTTGCGGAAGAAAGGAATGTTTTCAGGGACTCTTCTTTGCCTGGAATACAACATCCAGGTGCGACATTTTACGACTTAATTTGGCTGTTGTTAAGCAGTGGGAGAAAGAAAGGAATGGAGGGATCTTTGATGATCTCATTTTTTATTTATTATGAGAGTTAGGTTTGTTTGTGTGTTTTGTTTAATGAAATCACTAGAACACGTTAATACTTAATCATCGACTATTGGATGTGAAACATTTTGTATTTTATTATTTATTTATTTTTTGTTTAACAACGCACTCAAAACATTATAATGACGGTCATATCGGCGTCGGATATATGGTTACGTCGAGAGAAAAACCCCAGTGGTTAGCTGACGTGGATCGATCGAAACATTTTGTAATGCCGACACATAGTTTTCAGTTAAAAATAGTTTTTCAAAAACACCACTAGAATACAACTGACTATTGTATGTCAAACATTTGATGGTTCTGACATCATCCTAGTCTTCAACTTAAAGTTTATTTTGTTTAACGACACCACTAAAACATATTGATTAATTAATCATTAACTGTTGAATGTCGTACATTTGTTAATTCAGTTAAAGCTTTGTTTAATGACACCACTAAAACATATTGATTAATTAATCATTAACTATTGAATGTCGTACATTTGGTAATTCAGTTAAAGCTTAGTTTAACAACACCACTAGATTATATTAATTAATTAATAATCAATTATTGGATGTCATACATTTGATAACTTTAAATTAGCAGCAAGGGATCTTGTATATGCATCTTTCCCCAAACAGAGCAGCACATACCACAGCTTTTGATATGTTGTGAAAAAATGTTGTATAAAGACTAGTTATATTTTATTTATGACAATATTTTATTTATGACTGAATCTTAGTTTAATCACTTTTTGTCACGAACTTCAGGCAATACTATATTTAAAAAAAAAAAATTAATATCTCAAAATAATGGTATTATGTAATTGAAAAAAGTCCCTATTTTTTGGTCACAAGTTGTTTTTTAAATATTCATTGATTCATTTGAGTGAATATCAACAACAATATTTTATCATTAACCAAGGTTTTTTTGTCTAAAATATATTGTTATTCAATTATTTGTTTTCCACATAAAGAACCTTACAATAATGACATTGCATCATTAACAAGCCATATTACCTTCTGGCACCATTATTTAAATACTCAGTGCTTCTTATGGCAATACTGCTTAAATACTCTGCTTCTTATGGCAATACTGCTTAAATACTCAATGTTTCTTATGGCAATACTGCTTAAATACTCTGTGCTCCTTATGGCAATACTGCTTAAATACTCTGTGCTTCTTATGGCAGTACTACTTAAATACTCAATGCTTCTTATGGCAATACTGCTTAAATACTCAATGCTTCTTATGGCAATACTGCTAAAATACTCAATGCTTGTTTTGACAGAATCTTGAAATACCAAGTTTTTGTCCTTAAACAAGTACATATTTCTACCTTGTGGCAGTACTGTTTAAATGCTCACTGCTTCTTTTGAGAGAACCATAAAATAACAACATTGTGTCATTAAACAAGTAGATATTACTACCTTTTGGCAATGATATTTAAAAACTCGTTGCTTCATTTGAGAAAAACCATAAAATATAAATATTTTGTCATTAAACAAGTACATATTCGTACCTTAGGTCAGGTCATAGGGCCTAACATGCATATTCAGAGCAAGCTGTTGTAGTGCTCTACTGTCGTGGACGCAGGTGTCAACTTATGCCGGCTCCTCTGTTCAGGACAGGAAGGGTTTGGGGTGGGTGTAAGGAGGGACTGCTTGCTCTGACAAGTGCAAGAGAACACCAGCAATCTAACCAGGGTTGGTAGTAAGTGGAGGCACTTGTGGTCATGTTAAATTTGGAATGTCCTGTAGGATTTTTTATTTTTTAATTTATTTTTTTAACGACGCACTCAACACATTATAATTACGGTTATATCGGCGTCGGACATATGGTTATGTCGAGAAAAAACCCAGTGGTTAGCTGACGGGGATTGATCCTAGACCACCTGCGCATCAGGCGGGCACTGTACCACTGGGCTATGCTGCCCGCCCTATAGGATTAAGTCCAGAATATAAAGGTGAAGCAGTTTTCATGAGATAATTTCGTCAATAATTTGGACTGGTTTATCGAAAAGAAATGGAGCTATTTGAGTAATTGTGACTTAGTTTGCCAATTTGTAGATGATGCTGGAACCTTGTGTATTGAGGGCTGTCATGGGTGGTCTCCCATGGTTCCCCCCTTGTTTTAACCCTGTACATACCTTGTGGCAATACTGTTTAAATACTCGGTGCTTCTTTTGACAGAGCCAAAATAACATTGTGTCATTAAACAAGTACATATTACTACCTTGTGGTAATAATATTTATATACCCATTGGCATTGCATTGTTCAACATTGTGTCATCACACAAGTACATATTACTACCTTGTAGCAATACTGTTAAATACTCATTACTTTGTTCAACATTGTGTCATTATTAAACACACTTGTACATATTACTACCTTGTAAGTTGTAGCAATACTGTTAAATACTCATTGCTTTGGTCAACATTGTGTCTTTATTAAACACACTTGTACATATTACTACCTTGTGGCAATGTTATTTAAATACCCATTGCTTTGTTCAACACTGTGTCAATATTAAACACACTTGTACATATTACTACCTTGTAGCAATACTGTTAAATACTCATTGCTTCTTTCGGCATTGTCTTTATTAAACCAACTTGTACATGTTACTGCCTTATGGCAATGCTATTTAAATACTCATTGCTTTGTTCAACATTGTGTCATTATTAAACACACTTGTACATATTACTACCTTGTGGCAATACTGTTTAAATGCTTCTCGCCCATTTCTGTCTTACAACCAATCAGTGTCAGCGTAAGACAAATATTACCACAACATTGTGTAATACTGGCTCTTATTTAATCCCTGGCTTTCGGGACTCGGTGACAGGCAGATTTGTCTGATTGGAGAAATTGATCAACTCTTATGCCAGGGCCCCGAGGCACACAGTCTTTGATAGCGCAATTGGAGAACTTGTGCGGAAATCTATGAATTTTAATTATCACAGTTTTTCCAAGATGACAAGTTGGCAGATAGTAATTTAAGATTTAAAACCGACACTCTGGGGAAAATGTGTTTTTTCTCCCCCATTGATTATTTAATTTGGAAACAGTTTGTCTCCAGTGTGTGCCTTGTAGTGTGAAATTTGATAATTTTATGGAGTTAAAACTAAATGGAGAATTACATTTTTATTGTGCAGATGGTGAAACCAGTGTGTTGAAAAATACAACCTGACCTCTGTTGAAGAGGTTACAATGACTAATTGTTCAGACAATTAAGCAAGATAATATTAGACGTAGATTTGGGGTTTTTTTGGTTGTTAAAAACTATTATAAATTGACCATAACACAACATCAATACTATGTTTAAGATACCCATCTATTGTCCATCCCAGTCACCTACAAATTTATTTATTTAAAAAATAATTTCAGTTTTGTTTGACATAAATTTTTTTAGTGAAAGTGTTTGGGAAATAACTAAAAACCTAACCTATTTTTGTGTCCAATTCAGAAAAAAACATTTGGCTTAGAAATAAATAACTTTTAGTCATTCCATAGCATGGAAAAAGACATTTTCTGTGGGACGGACTATAAATATGTATCAAGTAATGTGACCCATTGTAGTTTTCCCATTCCAACCAACATTTGTTAATACATGTATTTTTTCTCCACTTTGTAGTTTTAGTGGCTGTGTAGGTAATATAAAACTGGTACTTTATAGCAGCCTCATTTTGGTATATCGGGGTGAGACATAGCCCATTGGTAAAGTGTTTGCCTGATGTGCGATCGCTCTAGGATCGATCCTTGTCGGTGGTCCCATTGGGCTATTTCTTGTTCCAGCCAGTGCACATACCACAGCCTTTGCTATCCAGTCTGTGGGATAGTGCATATAAAAGATTCCTTGCTGTTAATGGAAAAATATAGTATGTTTCCCTCTATGTCAAAATGACCAAATGTTTGACATCCATTAAACAATGATTAATAAATCAATGTGCTCCAGTGGTGTCATTAAACAAAACAAACTTTAACTTGGCGTATCGGATGTGTTCTACATGGGTGTGCGTGTATTTTAAATTGTTTACCACCTGCTCTGAAACCAGGCTTTTGTAACATACCTTGCTGGCCTTTGTGTAGGTATGTATGCTTGAGTAAACAATTTACTTGTAACAGTAGCAAAAGCAATTCATCATATGTCATCAAAAGAATCCAATTTCAGCATTGCCTTTTTGCACATGAAAGTTATACGTCTGTTTGACGAGAAAATAAAACCCCATTCAGGTAATCTCTTGCAGTATATTTGCATCAAAAGTGGAACTGATAAATGGACATGTAATCCCATAATGAATAAAGTTAAAATTAATATAAAATATATTGTTAACTTTTAAACTCATACCAACTCAAATAACATTTAAACAAAAACGTTTAGTGCAAAAAAAAGAAAAAAAAAGACATTATATATTGTTAACTTTTAAACTCATACCAACTCAAATAACATTTAAACAAAAACGTTTAGTGCAAAAAAAACAACAAAAAAAAACATTATATATTGTTAAGTTTTAAACCCATACCAACTCAAATAACATTTTTAAAAAAAAGAGAAAAATTTAATGCTAAAAAAAAAAGTTATGTATTGTTAACCTACTTATCCCAAAATGTTTGCAGGGAAGGGAATTCACTTAATAGCCAATGTATTTTTGTGTAGGGTGTCATCAAACATTGATTCATCCATTCACTCACTCATTCATTAAAATAAGTGAATTAAAAAAAATGTTGTCCTGAGCAGGGGGAGTGGGGCTCTGGACCCCCTCAACACCCCCCTGTAGATCCATGTCTGCTATGTTAAAAACTGTTAAAAATATCTCTTTTGCTATGACGTAACTCGCATTTTATTTTATTAAAGTTATAAAATTTCTATTTAAAACATTCATAATTAAAAACATAAATAAAACGCCAGTCTAGATATTAAAATGATTGACTAGGATGTGGTTATAGTAAACATGTTTGTTTGTTTGTTTGTTTAAGGACGCACACTCAACACATTATAATTACGGTTATATCGGCGTCGGACATATGATTATGTCGAGAAAAAACCCAGTGGTTAGCTGACGGGGATCGATCCTAGACCGACCGCGCATCAGGCGGGCACTGTACCACTGGGCTATGCTGCCCGCTATAATAAACATAGTTTTTTCCCCCACTTTTCTTTGCGAGTATCCATTTAACTGTGAGTGGGTTCATTGGCCACAATAATAGAGAATTTAACCGTATTGACATCTTTGTATTACAGTACAATGTTGACACACCGTTGTCAGTGCAAGAGTTTCTGTTACGCCCTGCAGTCCACAAATTGCCTTCAGTTGACACAGTTTCCACCCAGAGAAAATAACATTGTCAAGTACATGTATCTTGTATACACACCACCAACAGTTAAGCATATTGAGAAATAGTAACAGTATTAATGTTGATATCCTAGAGATATTGGTACATACACTTTTATTATACCTATAAGAATATTTTATATAAAAATCTATACAATCACACAGCATATAATTACGACATCAAAAGATAATTTGTGTGGTCCTTAACCATATGTCTGACACTATATAACCTTAAATGAAATGTGTTGAGTGTGTTGTTAAATAAAACATTTTCTTCCTTCAAAAGCTAATATAGAAATCTATAAAATCATACTGTATAGAATGAATGAATGAATGAATGAATGAATGAATGAATGAATGAATAAATGAATGTTTAATGACACCCCAGCATGAACAATACATTGGTTATTAGATGTCAGACTATGGTAAATGTCACATACTGTATAGATACTAATACTGTATAGATGTCACCAAAGTTAGGCATGTTATGAAATAGTAAAACGTTAAAGTAAATGTCCCAGATTGATTTCTTACGTAGCTCAGTGCTAAAGTGCCAGACTGATGCGCGGTCGGTGTGGGATCTATCTGCGTCAGTGGGCCCATTGAGCTGTTTCTCATTCCACCCAGTGTACCATGTCTGGTATATCAAAGGCTGTGGTATGTGCTATCCTGTCTATGGGATGGTGTGTATAAAAGATGTCTTACTGGGAAAATAGTTTTTTCTCATAAGACTGTATGTCAAAATTACCAAATGTTTTTTTTGTTGTTGTTTTTTTTAACGACGCACTCAACACATTATAAATACGGTTATATAGGCGTCGGACATAGGGTTATGTTGAGAAAAAACCCCAGTGGTTAGCTGACGGGGATCGATCCTAGACTGACCGCGCATCAGGAGGGCACTGTACCACTAGGCTATGCTGCCTGCTAAATTACCGAATGTTGACATCCAATAATCAGTGATTAATAAATCAATGTGCTAGAGTGGTATCATTGAACAAAGCAAACTTTGCTTGTACCCAGATGGTTCATATTTAAACAATGGGAAAAAACCCTTAGTTGATCTTTCAACCCCTAATAAACATACTGTACCACATAACCACAATGTCTATTCCATGACAAACAAGGGAATATAGCCTTTCTGACATTGTAGAAATTAATTTTTAATCAAACATAACATGGTTAGAATGGGAAAAAACTGAGCTGATTCTTTCAACTCCTTAACAAACCAGTTAGAATCGGGGAAAAAACTTTTTAACTGATCTTTCAACCCATAACAAACATTTATTCCTCTGGTTAGAATGGGAAAAAAATCTTTGCTGCTATTTCAACCCCTAACACTGTGTACCACCAGTTAGAATGGAAAAAAAACCATAGTTGATATTTCAACCCCTGACAAACACTCTACCCCATTGAACTACACTGTCTGAATGCAAGACAAACAAGGGACTCTAGCCTGTCCGACATCGTAGAAAATTTCTTAATTTCAATCGAACGTCTGCAGCAAACATCTTGTTTGCTTTCAACTGGACTTGACATAAATTGAGTGAAGTTCTCTAAGCGTTCCTTTGAAGACGCTCCGAACAAAGGTTTCCATATGATTACAGTTATTGGCGGGATTAATGAAGCCTTCGACACTTCAAAAAGAATGTCAGGACGCGAAGTGAAACAAAGTGAAACAATGATCTGAAAACCTAGACCGTTTCATCAGTCGTAACATGTGGAGCACTTTCTCGTCTTCTTCCTTTCATTTGTGCTTGCCCGTCGTAATGAAGCAGAGGTATTATGTCATTAGCCCGTGGCTAGATAATAACCATTGTACTTAATTAGTGGAGGGAAAAAAAGAAATTATAAAAGAAGAAATTTTAAAAGAAGAATAGAATGTAGCTTAGTGAAAGGGCTCCTGTCTAACGGGGTGTGGGTGGGGGGGTGTGTGTGATGTAGCCCAGTGGTAAAGCGCTCGCTTAATGTGCAGTCGGTCTAGGATCAATCCCCATCGATGGCCCTTACAAAGTTATTTCTTGACCACCATGATTGGTTTATCAAAGGCCGTAGTATGAGTTATCCTGTCTGTGGAATGGTGCATATTATAAAAGACCCTTTGCTACCAATGGGAAAATGTAGTGGGTTTCCTCTCTGAGATATATGTCAAAATTACGAAATGTTTGACATCCAATAACTGATGATTAATAAATCAATGTTCTCTAGTGGTGGTGTTAAACAAAACTACGGTATATTGTGTCAGTTCCTTACATTGGAAATACTTTTTTCACATTCCAACTTTAGATAACTTCTAAGGCATAATGTCAGTCCCTTTCATTGAAGAGACAGATGTGTTTTGTTCCCATTCCAGTCTTAGATCACTCTTCTAAGGTACAATGTGTGTATACTGTGTTATAGGGTCAGTCCCTTTCACTGAAAAGAACCAAATGTTTTTTCCCATTCTAGCCTTAGATAACTCTTCTTTGATATAATATGTTGTAGAGCCTGTCCCTTTCAATGGAATTGTTTCCCCATTTCAACCTTAGATAACTCTTCTTTGATATAATGTGTTGGAGAGACCCATTCATTTTTCCCATTCCAACCTGTTCTCCACAATATTGGTTTCTCTTATAAAATGTTAAGGGTCTAGACTTGAGTTTAAAAGAGACTTTAATGTTATGACAACGCTATAAAAAATTCTCAATTTAAGAGAGCTCAGTCGCTAGCATGGAGGAGGGGGTGGGGCACAAGTCTTATTTATATCTTTTCTTACATCAAGTAAAACCAAAAAAACATACATTTTCACATTCAAATGTGGATAGGGGGAGACACAAGACACCCCCCCCCCCCCAGGTTGTTTCCTACAGGTCTAAGACAGTTTGAGATTGTTGCTGACAAAGAGTGAATATTACTAATATTACATCTGTGAGATATGTTCTATGAGATATATTGATTATTTAATGAGTGATGTAAATAATAGTCAGCAGGTGGTGCAGAAAAACAATTACTGCTGCTTTCATAAAACTCCAGCTAATAATGGTCCATAATTTTTTTAATAAAAAATTATAAATCCTTTCACATAGAAAACTTACCTGATGTTGTCGTTCTTTCATCACACATAATTACAATGCATTAAGACGTCATAGAAGGGGTTAAAACACCTGATAGAAAAAAAACACATAATGGAACAGAGAATTATTATTCATATTTTGGTGAGTCAGCTACTTGATGGTACGTGCATGTATTGTATTTGCATAAATAATTCACAGTGCATTTCAGACTACAGTGTTTGAAAAAAAGGTCACTGATTTAATGCATGGCTTAGTACTTTTGTTAGAACTAAAAATAATTTATATAAA
>JAECMU010409224.1:0-10754 GCA_016106625.1 Dracogyra subfuscus
TACATCGGCCATTGGGTGTCAAACTATGGTAATGAAAATAAATAAGGTGATGATCAACAGCAATAGAAAAATTCAAGATATAATAAAAACAGTGTAAATACAAATATCATAGATAATATCACAGTGTAAATACAAATACAAATATCACGGATACTGACTTTTATTCTAAACTTTAATTTGTGCTGTATTGGCCATTCTCTAAGAGAATGTTACACCCCTGCACCATGGTGAGGTTACAGCATGCGGAGGGATAATTGACAATGAACCAACTGTGCTGATTGTTTTCAATGGATGACATGTTTACATGTAATTGTAGTGATGCATTACTAAGGCTATGTATGGAACATTCAAAATTCTTAGTCACATACAATGTTGCACAAATTTAAGATTTGCATACATTGTTTATCATGACATATATTTGGTATATCCCTAGCAAAACGTTGAGTGATATATCATTATCAATATTATTTTATTTTATACATAGCTATGAAATATATAGATCTAGAGAAACCATAAAAGTGATATTCAGTAAAAAGTGATATTTTCATTGTATTTTAGTTTCAGTGTAATTATAGAAATCCTATTTACTTTTTTGAACAAGTTCATGATTAAATTATTTCCTTTGTAAATTATTCTGTTTTGATTATTGAGGCCAGTGTTGTTGCTTCGTGTTTTAAGTTTGATGATTACCAATGTTTCTAATCGTATTTAAAAAAAAAAATATATAAAAATATATATTATTAAAAAATTGTGCGTATAAAAAAGACATATGAAGTGGAATTATGATAAAATATCTAAAACTAATTGAATACAAAGCTAAATAATGATGACACAAAGTCCTATCATTGAGTGTAAGTTAAAATTAAACTGCGTTTGATTCCGTTTGTTTTTGTAGGGGTTTTGTGAGATGTGCTTTGTATTCAGTTTTGTCAGTTTCTATGAAATTTACACTTAAAAACTCTTGAAATTCTAGATTTCTAGATCCTACTGCCTATCTACATGAAAGTGTCAAAAGAATTAATCCGCTGCTTGCTTCCAGGGGAATTGGGATGCCTAATGTTAAGCCTGTTTCCGGCAATTTGTTTCATTTTTAAAATGAGAAAATCAGTATAAGTTGAGAAGTTTTAAAGTTATGACAACATCTATATTTACAAAGTGGTACACTGATAGGCCTAATGGAAGTTATTCTTCATCCAATTTGCAATGTGGGCACAAAAATATATGATATTGACAATACTGAAACACACAAAGCTAATAATCTCTTTATCATATAATCTCAACTTTATACGTGTTCTTGTAAACTGCACACACAGCTTTATTTCCAGTCCGCCATTATTAGATATTCAAATGACGTAAGAATATGTGGCACAGTGTCTTTTGGAATGGAAATTATGTGAAACTTGAATGACGTAATTTTGGATCAAAATACATCAAAATAAACTAGAGCTTAACATTTTTAGTTTCCTGAACGATGGACAGCTTTCAGTGTATAACTGACATTGAAATGTTTTTATTTGATGACTGAATGCATACATCCATTATGGAGTGTCACCCAAGTATGTTTGCTTATAATGTCAATGAACCTAGTGCCTTGACCTAGAGTATTTTACATAGAATTTGCAAAATTATCAAATTCTTAAAGCATGTAATCTGCAAGCCAAAGGATTTCACATTTCATGGGAAACACTTTTTAGGTTCCGTGTCCTGAGATCATGGGAACCCATCGGAACCTGTTTTCATGAAAACAAGTTATGGGAACCCATTTCTTATACTATAATGCAATGGATTGTCAAAATGCTATGCAGGATGGGTAATGTGTTCGAATCTTGCCAACTGTGTTTTTTTAATTTTTATTTTACATCAAATAAAAGTCCCAATCCAGCCAACTGACTGTTCTGAGGCTTTGTGTCTGTCCTTGAATAAACAAAATGTAGAGATTCATCATTGTCGATAATTATATATGTTAATAAGTTTAATGATGCCCAGTAGTTCTGAAAATCACCAAGTCCCAAACTGGCCATTTGCACCATCACCAATATACACCGACGCAAGATACATCGATCTGTTTGCATTACGGCCAGTTCTGGGCTGAAAAAGTTGAGTCCGCCAATGCTATCCGTGGAAAAAGACACCTTTTCAAACTCACTATATTCGACACAGTCGCACCCCTTCCCCTCCCCTCCCCTCCACATTACATATGCATGCTGTACTGACAGCTACATAAATATAACAGTTTACGTCATTTCTGCCCTTAATGAAAAGACAGGAAATAGTAGAGCTTATTCGATTGTCACCTTCAGTACTCAAGTGCGTGCGTGACATCGGCAATAAATGTTTCGACTTCAGTGACAGTAATAAAAGGTTAATTATTTTTATCATTTAGGTCCATAAATTTAATAGCGGCACTACAAATAATTGGTTCATATGTGCAATTTACATATGGATCAACTATTCTTTGTTGGAGCAGATGCTATGATTTCAATGTTACAATTGTTGGTCGGGTTTGGTTTGAGTGCATTGTCGAACTCTGATTCTGGTTTACTCGAACACTGTGAAGTATGGTGAACACTAAAATCCGAATTGGGTGTCGTGATTGTGTTGAAAACTGTCTCCAGTAGTTTTATATGAGAAAAATTATTATTTGTATAATATATATATATAATTTGTTTAATCTCCATAATAATCATGGGAAACGATATTTCGGTTCCGTGGTTTTGCCGACACGTTACCGACACGCTACCGATGGCCTGAATCTGAAAATATTACATACTTTGATTGCACAAAAAAAAGAAGAAGATATTATATGATACATGAATGTATTAACTATTTCAGATGCTAATTCTACCAGAGATAAACTGGGAGAAGTAGATACAACCCTGAAGAAACTGATTGAGATGGGAAAGAACCTAACAATAGGACTGAATGAGATAAAGACTTCAGTTGAAGCAATCTGCCAAAACCTCAGTTGTACCATTAATACCACTCAATATAACACTGATGCAGATTTTACACAGGTTATTGCATTTGTAATATTTAATATTATATTTCATATCTTGTTATTATCTTATATCTATCTATTCTAAACTATCCCTCCCCCCCCAAAAAAAAAAAAAAAAAATCCCATTTGTCTTTCATGTTATTTTAACTGAAAGCTACATAAGCACAAACATTTATAATTTTTATTTCATCACATTTTGTTCATGAAAGAAGTTTTGATATGTATTTTAAAAAATGGGTGGTATAATGTTAGGTGTAATTGAGGTGTTTGCATTATCATACCATATCGAAAATAAATGCTTTCTAAATAAGTAACAAGTTGTCATACGACAGGGTTCAGTATCAATTGTATGACATTCATGTGTGCTGATTTATATTTAATTTGTGTTTAGCAAACAAATACATTGAAACCTCTCAAAACCGGACCCTCTGTAAACCGAAATTCTCTTAAAGCCGGACGTATTTCATGGTCCCTGTTTAAATATCAGTACAAAAAGATAACCTCTCTAAACCGGATATCCTTTAAAACTGGACTTTTTACTTGGTCCTGAGTGTCATCTGTTTATGGGGGTTTCACTGTATTTGTTTTTATTTTAGATAGGATTTATTTATTATTTTTTGTTTTTGCACACCCTACATGTATAGTCTTCTGCATAATTAGGCAAAATAGCAGTTATGGTTAATCACAACTAAGATAATAAACTAACGATGTTTAGTGGTTAAGTGAGACTGATTTGCATAAAAGCTACTGTCATTTTCATTCATTTCAACTTATTTTTATGCTTATATCCAATTAAGGTTCAAGTATGCCGTCCTAGGCACACACCTCAGCTGTCTGGGCTGTCTGTCCAGGACAGAGGGTTAGTTGTTGGTACCCTGTAGTTAGTGATTAGTAATAGAGAAGAGGGTGTAGTGGTCTTACACCTACCCATTGAATTGTTAAAACTCGCTCTGAGTAGGAGCCGGTACCGGGCTGCAAACCCTGTACCTACCAGCCTTATGTCCAGTGGCTTCACCATGACACCACTGAGGCCGGTAAGCTACTGTCATTATCACACTGGTCATAATAGGCACAGATATATTGTTTAGCTCTATTTCTCACAAACGGTCAGTCCTAAATCAGTGATAGTAGGCTTGTATGTACTATGTTCATCTCACTGCATGCTATATCTGTATTATTGTTATTATTATTATGTTAAATTAAAAACAATTTAAAATACATTAGCTCATTGTTAAGTTTTCACTTTCGGGACCATTTCTCACAATTATAAGTTCTAGATCAATGAAACTTGGTCTTTAGTTGCATTTCAATGCCTGTTTAAAGGTGGAGTAAACTCCAACAAGAGCCTTATGTATTGGAAAGATATATACCTGGACCACCAACACTTTAACAAATGAAAAACGCGTAATTTTAAAATTAATGAAAAAACCATAATTATTCCTGTTAACTGGGGGCAGCCATTTTGTTTAGTTTTTGTGACGTCCGGTGGTGTAGTTTGGGGCGAAGTGACGTCAGCTCCGTCAAACTTCTATATTATGCACAGTGTAAACAAACGCTCTAATTTATGACAAGGTGCTTTGCTTTCATCAACCTGACTTGTAAAACAACATAAATGACTTGATAGTATAATAAACTATTTAACTAAATATATTTCAATTTGCATCAATTAATACAACGAGTTATAGTATTTTTTTTCTTTTACAAAATCCAAAGAAAAATGCATATTATTAGGCCTATTGGTAGGATACATTCGAGCTAAAACGACCACTCACGATACCCAAGTGATGATTTTCTTTTCTTTGAGACTACGTAATTGGTCAGTTTTGTGATTTTAGATGAGAAAGTCTACTTAATCAAAGGTTTTACAGAATTACTTACAGTAATAAAGGGGTACGGCTGGTAAAGTCCATTATAATTTGAGGTTATCACACAAAACGAGGCCCGTCTTTGTACTGTTTCTAGACACAGTGTCTGGGGATCTTCTAAATATACACCTGCCAATTGAGAACCACAGGTACAGGCCATGGAAAGAAACGGCCAATTAACTAAGAAAAAACTCTGATTATTATTTCAGTACATGGATTAAATTAAACCATAATACAGTTATTTCAACACTTTGACTGTGTTGGTTTATTTTGTATTAAATATAATATATACTAGTAATTGTTGCTAGCTTACTGGTATGACTATTATTAAAGAATATTGGGATGCATCTGCAAAAATCAGGTATGTTTTGTTTCTTCAGTTCCAAGACTAATTCCTGACGTGACACGTTAGGTATTACGTAACCACCAGCTCGCCAGAGGGTGTATTCACTGGGATGGTACAAAATGGCTGTGCCTGTTGTATATAATAGCCATCACATTTAACCGTTTTATTAATTAACTGTACACGTATACTTGTTAACATTAAGCATTAATGTACAATATATATATTTGAATGTGCATACCAGGCCAAATGCATTGATTGTGCCCTCATTTAAATTAAAATTTAATGATCTTTTAAGTTAAATTTAAATTAAAAAAATTTAAGCAACTGTACCAAAATAATTTGAGCTGTACCTCTCACCCTGGAGTATGCTCCCCGACCACAAAATATTTCTGAAATGACTCTTATTTATTTATTTATTTTTCTTTCAGCTGGATGATCTTGGCTCAATTGCTGTTAATGTCAGTAAGACATTGGAAATGGGGAAGTTTGTAGATGAGGTAAGGTTGCAGTAGATGATGTCATTTATAACACTGTAAATCAGGAAATGTTAGCGAATGTAAAATGTTAGCAAAATTGGCGAGACCATGCAAGACGCTAATATTTCATGATGCTAAGTTTAAAGTCACATACAACAGACTGTTCTGAAAAAAATGTGTGCAGTTGTTTTGTCTGTGATTAACTGGACTCACAACAATGGTTACATGCTACTAATTAAACCAAAAGGAATGCAAACAACAATAGTTAAGGTCGACAACAGTCACTTTTCGCACCCTTGTTTTGGCTTTTTTGGTTATTTTTTGTTATGATATATTTGACAAAAGGTACTTTCTATTTCTTTCATCTTCTGAAACTTAAAATTAACATTTTGTCCAGAATTATGAAAAATAACAAAATACCAATCTGTAAACAATGTAATGTTATAGAAATTTGACAGGGGTCAAGGTTAGTAGACCAGTTTTTATTTTAATGTGGCGAAGCATTGTAATAATATAACTAATTTTGAATTTAAATGACGTCAGTATTCCAATGGCGTCACTTTGAATCGCTTTACTATAACCATTCACTGGGTAAATGACGTTTCCGTTTTAAGAATGCTGGAAAAATGCCAATGCAAACTTGCTATTGAAAATGTTTTGTTTGAAAATTACTAATGCATCTGAATGTGTTTGAAGAAAATCTTGTGATTAAAAAAATTGTACCTTTTACGAAATATGGATTTCAAGTGAAATTATGGTTATATGCTATATTTATTGTGTACGAACCCGAAACAACGGCGCGAAAAGTGACTGTCGTCGACCTTAGTTAGCATGCATGTTACTGTAATTTTTTACTAAATTCAAGATGTCTGTAAAGTGCATATTGCATATCGTCATAATTCGTAAAAAAAAAAAACGCATTATTTTAGCTGATCCTACCACTTAAGCTTTTAATATTTTTGTTTCTGATATGATGACCTTGCTAAAGTTCAATGTTGCTAATGTTTTTTATTCGGAGTTTGATAAATTTTAAGATCACTAATATTTTATGACTTAGATTATGTCTTAGATAATATACAGACAATTTATTAATATGCCTTAGATATGTTTTAAAAATCATCACGAGGAGAACTGAAAGATTAAGCAAGGTTTTTTTTTCTTTCAATGAAATGAAATAATGAAATGCAATCAAGTTATTCAAATTAAATTAAATTGAAAGTATAATGAAATAAAATAAATGGAATTTAATAATAGAAATTTGAATCGAGTTGCTGATAATTCAGCAGCATTTCATTTCACCCTTCAGTGTTTCTGCCAGTCATCGGGGGTTGGGTGGGGGTATGAGGGACCTCCCCCAGAATAAAAGTGGGTTAAGTTTAGGATTAGGGTTAAGAAAATTGTACAGTAATGATAAGAGTAATTAATTTTGTCAAACCAAAAAAAAATGTTTATAGTGCCATGTCCATTTTACAGTCTGGCCGAAAGCCTGCACTTATCCTGAAGGCTCAGGGAACCTATAGGATTACCTGTGACTGATTAATTTATTTTATTAGTCCTCCGCTGGTTCAGTTGGAGGGGACTATAGGTTGCATCTCCGTCCGTCCTGTCTGTCCCACATATATTATTCCGGATGGGTTTTTTCACAATGATAGTGAGCTAAAATTTTATTTGTAGCTTTATCATGTACTGTTACAGAATAAGTTTTCATTGCAATTTACCCAATTTTGACAGTTATAGCCCATGAACTTAGGAGACGTGAAAACTTGTTTTCTAGGGTTTTGTTTTGCAATGCCTCAAGATATTAAGATGAATTTTGTATGTAGCTTTATCACATACTGTTACAGATCAAATTTAACTTTCACGGCTGATTTATAGATTTTTTGCAGAATTATGGCCATTGAATTTAGGAGATATGAAAATGTGTTTGGCTCAGTAGAGGACTTGTATTGCTTTAGCAGTACTTCATTCATTTCATTTCAAATTATTTTCGTGCCTATATCCAATTAAGGTTCAAGGCTGCTGTTCTTGGCACACACATCAGCTATCTGGGCTGTCTGTCCAGGACAGAGGGTTAGTTGTTAAGTCGTTAGAGTTCGCTCTGGGTGGGTTCCGGTCTTGGGCTACAAACCCAGTTCCTTAACTACAACACCACCGAGGTCGGTTTAGCAGTACTCTCTAAAATGCTTGATATATTGTGAAATAAGAGCTTAGCAGTGGTTATCCTAGATGCCATGCCTCTAATCAAAACTGTTTACACTTTCAGGCTGAAGGTAAAATTGAAGAAGTGAAGAAAAACTCGACTGATAGAATAAATTCCGAGATTGACAGTAAGTAAAAATCTTAAAATAATATTTCAATGAATGTTATATCTTCAGTTCGTTGTCTTAGGATGAATGGAAGTAGCTCAGTATCAATAGCTCAATATGCATTTTCCCAAATACAGGGCAGCACATACCATGGCCAAGTGGTCATTGTTTAATATGTCCTGAGATGTAGTCATTTAAATATTCCTTTCTTTTCCTTTCCTTTTTTCTTGTTTTTTTTTTACTGTTAATGTGTTTCTTTTATTTTAGGCACTTCTTCTTCACTGGATAGCGTGAGACAGAAGATCAAGAACGAGACGGATAATTTTAGGGACCAAGTCAAATCATTTGTAAGTACAGCATTGGTTTTTGTGCTCGCTGAGGTGCAACGGGAAATAATGTCAGACACAAAGAGGCCATTAATGGCCATTTACAGGAATTTTGGCTTCGAAAGGGGCTTCTTTTTGTAATGACTAGCTAATGTATTATTATCTTTCTTTTTTTGTCTCGGAGCAAACAATTTTATAAAAAGAAAAATCACCAACTGGGGGTTTATATTTACACACCAACAGAACCCCCCTCCTCGCCCTTGACAGTTTATCTTGGTTTGATTGTCTGATTTTCAGAAGTACACTTTACATGAATACAGTGAGACGAGATTATTCATCTGTAGGTCAGTTTAGAGGGGTTTTTAGTTTAAAAAAAGGGTAATCTTTAGTGTTAAACGATTTGTAAATTTGTGTATTTTAAATAAAAAACCAGTGAAAATCTAGTCTTAAATACTTGAGTCGAGTCGGGCTTATGTCACGTAACCTATATTTTTGGTCAGTGACTGAAAATATAGAAATTTATCTAGTCATAATATATCGGCAGTGAATATAATAATTGCAGGTTAACTATAGTTGCATACATGTAAGAGAAAAACAGACTTTACAATGCCAATCCCTGGTACCTAATATAAAAGGCTTCTAGATTATGTTAGTCCCACTCTCAAATCTAGTTACATGTATATTCAGTGTTGGTATAGTAAATAACTATTATAACTAGCCCAATGGCTAGTGAATCAAATACCTTGTCAAATGCTGCATTTACATGTAAGTCTTATTTGTTAAATATGAATATATCCTGCCCCTCTTCCCACCCCCAATATAATAGGGTTTTTTCTCTATCTCCCTCTTTAGGTGATATATCTGATTATTACTACATGTTCTAGGAAAACTGTATTTATTTAAAGTATGTCTAGTGAGTATTTAATCATGGCTAGTACATTTTTAAAATCACTGATCCCACGGCTAGTGGATTTTTATAAAATTATAGAAGCCCTGTATAATAATTACCAATGTTTTATATTTTAGACATCGTTTGTCCAAACTACAGAGGGTAAAGTAAATACTACCAACTCTGAAGTAAAAAAATATGCCGACTATGTGTAAGTAATTTTGATTTATAATTTATTTTTAGTGATGTGAGAGTTACGTGGAAATGCGTAAATACACTTTTCCATTTCGTCTAAAACAAAAAGCCCACCAAAAACATGATGTTCAGTACTGTTGACCACACAAGGTTCATTTGTATGTTTTCACAGTTTCAAGTTTATGATGTGTGCCTTATATTATAAGTTATAACCAGTTTAGATTTGTTAGCATTGAATGCAATATTTGGTAGTTACAGGGATTGTAAATAATCTTTCTTCAGTGTCCCTTGAGCGGCCCTGGACCTCGGCTGCAGTAAGCTTGCTTGTTCCATTCCCTCTCACACATCCCTGTAGTTTGGTAACTGCTACTTTCACATTATCTCTGGATCAGCCAAGTTGTTTTAGGGCTAAAAGGTTCTTTTATTTTGTGTGCCATGGGTAGAAATTAGGAAATATTTTCATTACCCTAGATGGACTAGTATCCTACTAGTATGTAGTTAAGTTGCTTGTCAATATGAAAAATGACTACCTCATCCCTGCCTGTCGGAAATATGGATTAAATTTATGCAACTTAAAAATAGCATGCTAAATATAATCATGTCAAAAACCCCAAATCCTCTTCAGTTGTGAAAGAATTACATTTTAAGCACTGATAATAAATAGAATTTTGCAATGAGGTCATGGTGGATTTTTCATATTTACTTCATAGTGTTGTTTTGTTTCCTTTGCTTGTGTCACGCTCTAAATTATTTTTGTGGAATGCAAAGTGATTCTTGTTTCTCAGATTCAAAATGGAAGCAACTGCTGATAGCTGAGAGAACCAATTTGAGTAATTAGTGCCACGGTGCTCTAGTTATATGTAGTTACAGTAGGTAGCCATCAGATTTAAGCTGGTAGGTCCTCGGTTCGTGCCCTATTATCGGCTTTAATGACTCCATATGTAGGTCACCAACCGTTAACTAACCACTAACCTGGACAGACAGCCCAGACAGCTGAGGTATGTGTGTCCAGGACAGCATGCTTGAACCTTAACTGGATATAAGGATGAAAATAAGTATCATTAAAAATGATTGTCTTCCTGCAGGTACTGGAATGTAGTCCAGTAGTAAAATATTTACTTGAGTTAAACCAGACGAATGATTGGATTTTCTAATCTTATTTTCTAATTTTTTTATTTATAAATGTAAAGTAAAAAGTATCTTGCCAAATATTGAACATCTAAAGAATGAATTATCTATAAGGTATCAAATTGAAAAGTATGCTTATTTTAACAAAGGCAGAAAAGCTACATTTGATAAAAAATGGTCAAATTATGCTTCACTTTTTCAGATAGAATAATAATATAATTAATT
>JAECMU010410096.1:1028-12351 GCA_016106625.1 Dracogyra subfuscus
AAAAAAAAAGAATTAGAAAATGAATGTTAATTATACTGTAAATCAGGAAATGTTAGCAAGCATAAACTTTTAACGAATTTAAACAATAAAATAGCATTTCATGATGATAAATTTAATGTGATTTAAACAACAGATAGTTCTGAAAAACATGTATGTGATTATATTGTTGTTAATTAACAGAACACACAACAATGGTTACATGCCACTGATTAACTCAAAAGGATAGTAAATAGGCTTTTTGGGACATACCCTAGTTTAACCAATGAAAATTAAGTTTAATTAATCCAAAAACCTGAAACACATTTGAATAAAACTACAACTGAGTGAAACAAGAGCCCGTGACTATGAAATGGTGAAATACACTCTGAAAACGGACTAAAACTGATACTTCTCAGATGCATGTGCATTTTAAAAAATATGAGGAAAGCATTTTTGTGATATTAATGCTGCAATCGTATACAGTCACATTCTGAGTTCAAATACAAGCATAACTGCAATTTTAATTCACTTGCGAGTTATAGTCATTAACACATATCGTCAAATTCTTACTAGCCAGTTTGAACAATGCTTGCCATTTTGTAATACAGTGCAGATTCTAGCAGCCAATTACAGCAGACACACATGGTGACGTTCTAAACCCTGGACTCATACGCCTTTTATGTGTGTTGTGGTGTGGTCTATACAAAACTAGTTTGACATCCTATATCACCATAGTACAGGATTTTAAAGTGATACTTCAGATATTATAAAAGTGCTTAATAAAACAGTTAAGTTGTATTTATATGGATTTAGTTTTTGTGTAGTTTTTATATACAGATACAGGTAACAATCGAAAGGCGTACAAGTCGATGTTTAGAACGTCAACATGAGTGTCTGCTGAAATCTAAGAAGAGTACGATTACAGCTATAATAGTAAAAATATAAAAAATTGTGTAAAAACTAGGGTATGTCCCTTTAAAAGTGTTAGTTAGCATGCACAATACTACAATTTTCTACTAAATTTAAGTTGTCTGTAAGATGTATATAATGTTAGGAATTGAATTTTGTTTCATCAAAGACATTTCATTGGGAGGTGTGCACTTTAGATGACTTCAATTCCCCATACCAGTTTAATAGATTTGTTCCAATAAAGGCAAACATTACGGTTTCTGGGTTGTTTTTCAAGATCAGTCACAAACATTACACATATACACGTCCTTATACATGTAAAACTTGAAATAGTAATTAGAATTATTAAGTCAGGTTGTTTGTTTTTCCAGTGCTTTCAAGTTTCATCCTGATGTGTAGTCTTCAAAGGAAACCTACACTTGTGTGGTAATGAACATGCTGACATACAATACATACATGTACATTGATGAAGGAGGGTTAACAGCTGGCATCTGCACAGCTGTTCTGATTATATATCAAATGTAGGATGAGCAACAAAATTAAAATCATTTAATGGATGGCATGGGCAGCATATTTTATTAAACAAAAGGTTTTGCAATTCATTCATTTAAAACAAAACTATACTGTTTATAACATTTTCACAATCATATCTGCACACGGTGCACTCAAAAAGAAGTTTTGCCAAGTCTATTCACGACTGCTTAGACTACAAGTCACTGTGTATGGTTAGTCTACATGTGGAACTGTCAGATCAACGAAAGCTGGTAATTAATTCTATTATACTGAAGAAGTGTTCGAAATAAACACTTGTCTGTTTGTCCTGACAAGTACAAATCTGCGCGGACAAGCAACATGTACTTAAATGTAAATGGATGTCCATTGGACAAGTAAACATTTTCAATGTAGTTTCATTCTGAGGAATAAAAAATATGGTCCTTGTACTTTAATAAAACAAAATATTTATGTGAACAAGTGAAAACATCGCTGAACAAGTGGATTTCTTGATGTACTTGTGCAGTGGATAAATGAAAACTTCTGCTTATTTCTATCAATGTGAAGGCTACAAATATCAATACAGGGCTGAGGCATTGTGATTTAAAATATGCAGGTGCAGTGGTGTAGCGTGGGTTGCCAGCGTCCGGGGTTACTAAGGAAAGTATTGTGCCCCCTAGCTGAGTCCCTTCCACTGTGCAGGCAGGCTAAAAACAGTACACAGGTCTAAAATGGCTGTTAAAGGTCTAAGTGGGCTATTTTTAACTGACACAGCTCATTTGGGTGGCTTCCCAAAAAATATGTTGACTGTTGTATTTTAAAGCAATCCTGTACTATTTTAAACATTATATTTATAATCTTTAATTAAGTTTGAGAACATGAATATTATATAGGGAATGTCAACCACATGTACATACATACATGTATACATGTATGTATGTATCAGGCAAACAATATTTCAACATGATTTTTTACTAAGCCACTAGTTTGTAGCCTGCTTGGTTGGGATATTATGCAGGCTATGGTGGGAGCAGGTAGTGGCCTGCAATAAAACACAAGGCTGGATATTATTTGGTCACTTACGGACAGTGGACCCGACACTACCGGTATATTACAATATACAGTGTAATATATTCATCATAATACTGGTACAATGCTAAGGGTTTGTTTTTGTTGTGTGTTTTTTTCACTTTTTTAAAAGATTATATATGAGCTAATTAGGCCATACCAAATTCAGGGTATAGGGGAATGCATCCCCAGAAAAATACCAAAATGGAATTTTGTAATTTAAAAGTACCCCTTTTAAAGTTTTGCCTAGCTGGACGCCACATTACTATGTAATCAACAGGCCCTCAGACGTCAAGGAATTATCATTTCTGGTATTGTGTTGGTAAATTCACGGAACCAAAATTTAGTTTCCCATGATTATTATATCGAGTACACCTATTCAATAAAAATAATATACATAAAATTATTATTTTTTAACAGTTTTTGATTGGTTCCCATGATCACAAGACACAGAACCAAAAGAAGTGTTTCCCATGAAATTTGAAATCCTATAGCCTGGATAAATTATGTGGGAAAATGTTAACTATAATTGTTTTTCCAGTTTAGATGATGCTACTATTAAATGTAAATATCTTAGGGTTTGTTTGTTTTCATGTCTACATAAAGAAAGCAACTTATCTATTAAATGTATGTCGTTATTAAACACAAAATTAGCTATTTGTTAGGTTTATCCCAGTGAAGATGGATCCTCCTGATAATCATATAATCCTAAACCATTGTGTATCAGTGAAAGTTGATTGTTTAATGCAAACGGACTACAACTCAGTCAGCTGATGATGAAATTTCAACCTCTCCCCACTCACCCAGACCCAATTTATTATAGGTTAGGTACAGCTCTCTTTTCATTTGTAAGCATAAAGTTTAATCATTGGATATGTACATTTATTTTACAACATACATGAAATTTACAAAAGTACATACATTTGTGAAATAACCAGGTGTTTTGCTTTAAAAAGACATTGATCACCATAGAACACTGCCTTACTAATTAATCACTGCTACTGGATGTCAAACATTTTATAATTCTGACATCATAGGAAACCTACTACATTTTCAGTTTAGCAGCAAGGGACCTTTTATATGCACCTTCCCCACAAGCTTCACAGCACGTAACAAAGCCTTCGATAAACCAGTGAATGAAAAATAGAATGGAAAGGAACCGGCCTCAGTGGTGTTGTGATTACGTCATTGGACATCAGGCTGGTAGGTACAGGGTTCGCAGCCCGGTACCAGCTCCCACATAGAGCATGTTTTAATGACCCAATGGGTAGGTGTAAGACCAGTACACCCTCTTCTCTCTCACTAACCACCAACCCACAGTCATTGTTCTAGAAAGACAGCCCAGAATCCAGATAGTTGGGATGTGTGCCCAGAACAGTGTGCTTGAATCTAATTGATATAACTTTTATATAAGCAAAAACATAATTTAAAAGAAAGAAAGATGGAAAGAAACCCAATCAAAAAACAGGTTTACTGCTGGGGGTTGATCCTGTTAGCAAAGCATCGCTGGTGTGCTCTACCAACCGAGCTTAGTCTGTGAAGACTATGGACATTAGTAATCTGGTAGCCCAAAGTGGATAGTATAAAAAGGTTGGTCCCAATATAAATTCAGAAACCGGCCTCGCTGGCCTAGCGGTTAAGTCGCCGGAAAACAGGCTGGTAGGTACTGGGTTCGCAGCCTGGTACCGGCTCCCACCCAGAGCGAGTTTTTAAGGACTCATTGGGTAGGTGTATGGCCGCTACACCCTCTTTTCTCTTTCACTAACAATAACAACTAACCCACTAATTTCTATTCTGTCCTAGACAGACAGCTCAGATAGCTGAGGTGTGTGCCCAAGACAGGCGTGTGCTATAACAGCTTGCTCTGAATGTGCACGTTAAACAATATTGAAAATGAAAAAAAATGAAATAAATTCAGTCCCTGTCATGGACAGCAGAACTCTCTGGCGAAGTCAGCGCTCATGCCCATGACAGGAGTGCATGCCAAAAAGTATACACACCCACTAGGGTCTCTATTCATACACAGGCAGAGTCTAGCCAGACTTGAGTCCGTTCACAGGACTTGAGTGCTCATGCATGGCAAAGTACTCTGTTTAGCCTATATTATAGGGCTATAAAACATGGAGGAAAAACAAAATTTGAATGCATGTACATTACTAATGCAATACAATGGCATGATTTGGCATCTATATGCAGCACTGGAATTAAAGATGCATAATGCTATTTTACTGTATTCCTTATTAAGGCTTAGTCTCATTAATTATCATCTAGTGTAAGTGTTGGATATTTGGGTCCAGGTCGAGTTTGACTTTCAAGTACTCAAGTCCAATATTTTGGACTTGTGGAGGACCTAACACCCACACCAAATTCAGAAGTAAAAGCGTGCTCCAAGTTCAGCCAGCTAACCTTTTGCTAACATTTGTGACTATTTGATTGGTTCCAGACAACAGCGATATGGCCTTTGGTTCAAAATGAAGTGCATTATACCAGTTTAGCAAACAAAATTCTGCTCGGTCTGGCTGAAGCTGAACTCTGGCCTGGGCTGAGTTCAGTCAGAAAGCAGATGAATGTCTGCACGATTGGTTATATGTACGCTTTACAATAAAGCAAATGATGGCCATGTCAGGAACCGTTCAAATATTACAAGAACGTTACATCCTTAGGGATACGTTCACTGGTAGAACTTGGGGCTGGTGTAATTTCAGTCAAAAATTAGGTCGCTATGGCTTTCTACATTGATTATTTTTTCGCTAAAATCAACTGCCTTGAACTTTAGGGAAAAATTACTCTCGAGTGCCTAATAAACATAGGGGCTGAATAAGAATAGGGTCTGGAAATGTTTCTAAAATCCATTAAAAGTGGGGTGTGGAATTAGCATAGGTATTAGGATGTGTACATTTTTTTTTAAAACCAATAAGAGTAGAGTGAGGAATTAGCATAGGGTCTGGAAATTTAGCGTGATGAAAAAAAAATACAACAGTAGTAAGATCTTGAAAGTATGCATATGTGTAGCACACTATAACAAGCCTTGAAAAAAAATTAAAATTGGTGTACCTTACACAATGTCCTGTACCAACCAATTTGTGCCTGACATAAAAGAAATTGTACCTGTCACAACATATTGTAAGTACAAATGAAATAAATTAAGTTTTATGTTGTTTAATAATTGATATATTTAATTACTAAACAACCAATGCAGTAATTAAGGCTATAGTCACCAAATGATGACATTTATTATTGTTGAACTTTCAGATTCATGATGATCCGACTCTATGTCATCAGTGTCTTGTTGTGGTAATATTCTATATTTTTGGTTGCCGAGTGATCTTTAGCATTTTATACATGCAGATTTGTGGACCCTTTGATCCATGCGTCCAAAAAATCGTGATTATACTGCATTTCGTTTTGAAATTGTTTGCAGAGCGAGCACATCATACGTGCTTTCTTCAAACTGTAGCCTCAAAGAGGAATTTGTATTAACTAAATCCTCCTTTTACCATTTTAGTTCAGTGCTAGATTTTAAGATACTACTCTGCGGAATATTCGTTTGGAAATGTTTGGGGGACGTTTTAATTGGCGGATGCCCGCCGTGGATACTGGGAACAGGGACAGTTGATTTGTCATTATCGGTACCTGTCTGTTCTTTTACGGCACAAACTGATGTTATTTTGTTTAACATCCTTTAATTTTTTAGCACGAGGCAATCTGAATTGGAAAATTTAAATGAAAATGCCACAGGAAGTATATGCTAAGTATGAAAGGCCAATTACTAATATGCGTGACATCACTGTTTACAATTTAAGTTCCCGCAAAATAGAGACTATGAAATGTCCTACTAAACAGGTACTTCACTGTAGATGAACTTTGTGTTGGACTGTCAAGTACCCCACTGGTACACTGTTTTTTCTATTCGTAATCAATTATTTTTTAATCGGTGCATTAAGTGTATTCGATTCCAAAAGAGCCGGTTTTTACTACAACGTGAGCTTCGGACATGGTGACTGGCACAATCGACATTGTTACTGACTCGTGACAAATTTGTACCGGACAATGACTGTGACCGGCCGCTTATTTCAAGGCTTGCTATAAACATGTGTTTCTATTATCTAACTGTTAAACTTACAACTGTCACACGCCATTCATTAAAAACCTAGGAGTATTTGTATGCTTAAATGAAATTATGAAAATTAATGTGAGGTGAGATTGCAGCTTTGAAAAAAATTCCAAAAGTTCCATGCAAGAAAGCCAAAACAGAGTGGATGACAGCTCGCTAGATTCATCTCAATATATTTAACACATGGTCATTTATTACAAAACTCAATTGCATCAATTTAATTTCGACCTGTATCATTATTTATTTTTAAAGCATAGGCGGGGGGACATGTATGATGCCAGGGACTGGCATGCATAAATCTCAGCTGAAGATTCACAAACAACTGTGGTCATCGGCTATGCTGCTAATTTCTAATAGACAGGGATTTGAGTGACCAAATGTCAAAAACTCTGAAAATTGTTTGGTGGTGTCTGGGGCCTACGATATATTTGCGTCGTGTTGCCATTGCCACTTCACAAAAGGCGGGCTAATACTGTTAATGAAAACGAACCAATGAAATGTCGCCCAACAACAGAAAACCTCAGCAAACCTCGTTACTGTTCAGTGCAGGAAGGGAGATAAGTCAAATGACTTCCCGTGTTGATTAAAAGACACAAATACCGGTAAAAAGCTTAAAAGTCTGATAAAACTGTTAAATTTATATTTTTATTTATTCACGGAATAAATTAAGAATTGCAATAAATGTTGTGTGCCGAATTAGTGTGCGTGTGTGTGTGGTGTTGTAAATCATAAATGTACCAAATTTAATAAAAGTACTTTTTTTTTTTTTAAATATTGTTTAACGTGCACATTCAGAGCAAGCTGTTATAACGCACACCTGTCTTGGGCACACACCTCAGCTATCTGAGCTGTCTGCCCAGGACAGAATAGAAATTAGTGGGTTAGTTGTTATTGTTAGTGAAAGAGAAAAGAGGGTGTAGCGGCCATACACCTACCCAATGAGTCCTTAAAAGAAGTGTATTTTATTTTTGTGAGTAGTATATATATGTATTACAAACATATGTATTACAAGCACCATTTGACAATGACTTCCACCACTGTTAACTGACAGCAACACATCGGTTAACGAAATCTCCGACGTCATCTCTTCAAAACTGGTGCCCTAAATTTTAGGTCAAAAGTAAAATGTTAGCTCAAATAAAATCTTCATGAATAAAATCATCAGTGCAGTCGCCAGCGACTAAATTAGCCTGAAACAACAACACTGAATAAAAACGCAAAACGTACATAAAATATTGTATCAATATATCAAAACCCTTTTAAAGTTACCAGTAAAGTTGATCAACATCTTCTGCCACGTTGTTTGTTTTTGATCTCACACTGTCAAAAAAACAACAATACCTATATATAAGACACTCAATTTCATTGGACAGTCGAGGCTCGTGTAACCAATCATTTGCTCTATTACTCTGTTATGGAGGCTATTTAGGAAAATGACCTACTCGTAACTCTTCGGCCAATTCAACGAATCAAACCGGAGAACCGGTAATTGTTCCGATTCAGCCGCGTTCGGAATTCCACGATTTCTTCTGTATGACTCGTGGAGTTGGCCGGGGAGTTCCGAGTGAATGTGGGAAAAACCATCAGCTTTAATTCCGGTAGAATGTCGGTTCGTGTCCAGTCTCAGTGTGAGCGCACAGTTTAATGAGAAGGTAAATGCTGTCACTAACCAACATAACCATTAATCTATGTTCTAGGCAAAGAACCCAGCTGGCTGAAATGTGTGTCCAGAACTAGACGTTATATATGACAGACATATTACATGTTGAATATAAACATGATTTAACATGACATCTCATACAAGACGATAGAAGGAAGGAAATGATTTATTTAAGAACGCACTCAATTTGGACTCAACACATTTTATTTTACGGTGTCGGACATAGGGCTAAGCACCATATATATATATTGAGGGAGGAAACCCGCTGTTCCCACTCCATGGGTTACTCTTTCTGATTAGCAGCATTAATTGATCTTTTATATGCACCATCCCATAGACAGGATAGGACATGCCACGGCCTTTGATATACCAGTTGCGGTGTACTAACTGGAACGGAAAATAGCTGACTAGAAGTCAGGGAACGGGTTTTTTTTATGGAATTTACTACATGCTATTTATTTTTGATCAGATTACGGTTAATTACGGTTATATGGCGTCACACATATGGTTAAGGACCATACAGATATTGAGAGAGGAAACCCAGGATAGCACATACCACGGCCTTTGATATACCAGCCGTGGTGCACTGGCTGTGAGGAGAAATCGCCCAATGGGCCCACCGACGGGGATCGAACCCAGACTGACCGCGCATCGAGTGAGCGCTGTATCACTGAGCTACGCCCCGCTCCTTTATTTACTAGGCCTAAAACAAAATAAATAATAATAAAATATTAATAATAATAAATTGAAGACGAATGGGACGGTACTATAGTAATTTAAATAAAACGTTAGGCAGTTCTGAACGGGATAAAACTGTTACTGGATATTTCACTATGTAATTTTTGTCGTTAACAAGATTTCATTAATTGAATACTTGTTGGATAAAACAGTTATCAATGTAATAAAAGCAACACTATATGTATTGGGGCCAGTTCACAATCACCAACATATCCATAAGCGTATAATTCATGAATAACTGTTGCATGTGCTCTCTTTTGCACCCCTCCTTACCTTTTAAAACTTGACTGGTCACGATCATAAGTAATCAGATTACGAGTGTTTCCACGCAAATTAATTTCCACTGCGCATCATAGCGACAGACCCTGGATTTAAAACACTGGGTATTTTTATATTATTATTATTCATTATTATTATTATTTTAAACTATTAAAGCCATAAGCGTACGAGACGGGGGGACTGTCCCCTAGCAGGCCTGCAGCCACTTGTATATATTAAAATCTAGGAAATATACGAATTTGCATACCAAAATATAGGAGTTTTATAGGAATTTTTAGGTCAAATATAGGAGTTCTATAGGAAATTTTGGACCGATTATCATGATCATAGGCACTTTACACGAATTTGGCCCGGGACGTAGCTCAGTGGTACAGCGATCGCTAGATGCGGGGTAGGTCTGGGATCGATCCCCGTCGGTGTGCCCATTTGGCTATTTCTCGTCACAGCCAGTGCACCACGACTGGTATATCAAAGGTCGTGGTATGTGCTATCCTGTCTGTGGGATAGTGCATATAAAAGATCCCTTGCTGCTAATCGGAAAGAATATCAGCCTACCTTACCCAAGCCCCCCCCCCCAAAAAAACACACAAAAAAACACACACACACACACACAAAAAAACCCTGCTGCTGGTAATGAACTTGGTGACACGGAAAAGAAGGACAAACCTTGGTTGTCATGCAACGGGCAACCCAGGGAGGCACCACAGCAGCTACTCTCGATCTACTAACCCCTGCGCGTGCTGTAACCTCACTGTGGTGCAGGGGTGTAACATTCTCTTAGAGAATGGCCAATACAGCACAAATTAAAGTTTAAAATAAAAGTCAGTATCCATGATATTTGTATTTGTATTTTTTGCACAGTTCTTAAAACTTTTTATTTAACCTGGATTTTTCTGTTGATGTTCGTTGTCACCTTTTTTATTTCCATTACCATAGTTTGACACCCAATAGCCGATGTATTTTTTCGTGCTGGGGTGTCGTTAAACATTCATTCATTCACGATGCAGGCCTACTAAATTCCCAAACTATATTAGCTGTGTATCCTTTCTTCTTTCGGCCGACCATTAAAAAATTGCGCCAAAATTCCTTCATACTGACAGGCGTGCCCTACAACAGCTTATTCCGAATGTGCACGTTAAACCATATGACATGACATGACATGACATGAAATGACATAACATAACATAATCGGAAAGAGTAGCCCATGAAGTGGCGACAGCGGGTTTCCTCTCTCAATATATGTGTGGTCCTTAACCATATGTCTGACGCCATATAACCGTAAATGAAATGTGTTGAGTGCGTTGTTAAATAAAACATTTCTTTCTTTCTTTTTTTACACGGATTACTAAAGACATTTACATTACTAATGGTACCATCTACTACCATAACAATTATATATCAACACTTGCCAGCAGTCCATGCTGATATCCAGGATACTTTGAAAGTTGATGGATCTTGAATCAATAATACATCTTCCTTACGTCATTACTCATCAGTTGAGCAGAATCTTGATTGGCACTTGATACAGATCTCCCACATTCAAAACATCTTCTGAATTTCTGACAGGTTGGCTGCCTTTCACTGCGAATGTTAGTCAGTAACATATTTTATTCATCGGCATTTTCGTAAAGCAACTGAGTCAAATATAGGAAATTATCCCAATATAGGAGTTTTATAGAATCCTATAAACAAGAAGGAAACATAGGACATATAGGAGTTTTATAGAATCCTATAAACAAGAAGGAAATATAGGACATATAGGAGTTTTATAGAATCCTATAAACAAGAAGGAAATATAGGACATATAGGAGGTTTGGGAGGCCTGGCCTAGTTCAGAAGCAAAACATTAAATTTCGGCAAAATTATACAAATATTCGAGCAAAATGCGCTAACCTGAGACCTTTTTACCATGTATTTCCATTATTATACTATCAAACTTAGTTGTAATCCATGTATAAATACGTAGCGATATGCGTTTGCAACCCTATATAGCTGTTTGGTAGTACTGTTAATATGAATAAATGTTGTTATCCAGATTCGGATATTCTTTTAATTCGTGCAAAAGCCAGCCTGTCCCCCCCCCC
>JAECMU010410131.1:0-11145 GCA_016106625.1 Dracogyra subfuscus
GTAAGGTAAATATCACAGTCAGAGTGAATGTGTGGAGGAATCGTGTATTCACTTCCTAGACATTGACAAATGTATCACCAGTAAGGTAAATATCACAGTCAGAGTGAATGTCTGGAGGAATCGTGTATTCACTTCCTTGACATTGACGAATGTATCACCAGTAAGGTAAATACCACAGTCAGAGTGCATGTGTAGAGGAATTGTGTATTCACTTCCTTGACATTGACGAATGTATCACCAGTAAGGTAAATATCAGTCAGAGTGAATGTGTGGAGGAATAGTGTATTCACTTCCTAGATATGTCCGACGCCGATATAACCGTAATTATAATGTGTTGAGTGCGTCGTTAAACAAACAAACAAACAAACGATCACTTCCTAGACATCGATGAATGTATCACCAATAAGGTAAATATCACAGTCAGAGCGCATGTGTGGAGGAATCGTGTATTCACTTCCTTGACATCGAAGAATGTATCACCAGTAAGGTAAATATCACAGTCAGAGCGCATGTGTGGAGGAATCGTGTATTCACTTCCTTGACATCGAAGAATGTATCACCAGTAAGGTAAATATCACAGTCAGAGTGAATGTGTGGAGGAATTGTGTATTCACTTCCTAGACATTGACGAATGTATCACCAGTAAGGTAAATATCACAGTCAGAGCGCATGTGTGGAGGAATCGTGTATTCACTTCCTAGACATCGACGAATGTATCACCAGTAAGGTAAATATCACAATCAGAGCGCATGTGTGGAGGAATCGTGTATTCACTTCCTAGACATCGACGAATGTATCATCAGTAAGGTAAATATCACAGTCAGAGTGGATGTGTGGAGGAATCATGTATGCACTTCCTAGACATCGACGAATGTATCACCAATAAGGTAAATATCAGTCAGAGTGTAGAAGAATTGTGTATTTGCATCCTTGACAAATATATCATATTTACCTTACCTATTGTACTGCATTACTTATATTGGCAGGGAGTTGTGGGGAAAAGAGTTTGCTACCTTTCCTAGGATTAGAATCAGGTTTTTTAAACATCCTATTTTAGTGTGGTAGTGCTGTGACGTCGTGATGTACAGAATAAAACACATACTATTTTTCATTCAAGTGTGTTGATGGTATCAGTATATTTTGTGATTTTTTAATACTATTTTTGACATCATGCCAGCATGGTACTACTAATTGTAGGCTCAAAACGTGTTGTTGTTGAACTGTAAAGTGATGGGTGGAGGGTGAGGTTGGAGGTTACATAATCATCAGTGATAGGTGACAACAATTCTCTTGTTTTCACCTTGACCAGCTTGTATCTCTCAATATTGAGTGAAAATGTCACATGAAATAATATCTGAATGATAATGGGGAATAAATAGAATACCTAGCTAAATACAGGGAATACTGTTGTCTTGTACTCGTGAATTGATGTTGTATAAAGGACAGCATCACTTCACTCATGAAAGGTAAACAGTGTTGCCTTAATTTAGTGAGTATTGCCAGTGAGTTATAAATGTTATATTATTTTGTGACAATCTAATTTACTTATTAAAATGCATAGTACAAGTTTACAACCCTGTGTATGTATTTGGAAGAAAAATACATTGTATATGTTTACATCATGCTGCATATATTTCACATAAAAGAATTTTAAAATATTATTTGATTATTCTGCCAAAGTTTGAATTGTTTTATTTCAACCAACTTCAGGTTGTGTGCTGTGAACACCGCCGAGTTAAGACTGATACTATCAAGAACTGGTTTCCTGTGCCAAAGTTAGGTAAGCCACATTTAATGCCTATCTCACATTTCTCGCCTGTAAAAAGTGTTTGTATATTTTTTATGTAGGTAGCTTATTACAACTTTAGCTTGTAAAAAAACAAGTAGCTCCACCATATGTTAATAAATAAACCATAAAAATAAGTATTTTATGTTTTAATTAAATTTTAAAATTATTTAATTGTGTTTACTTCTGTCAACTTCTTGAGGTGATAGTTCATATCAGTGCATTTTGATGGATGTTTTTTAAACATTATTTCACTGCCTCTTTTTTTTTTCTCCCTTTAAAATCAATCTCACATTTCATTGCACTTAGGTCAGGTCATAGGGTTTAACGTGCACATTCAGAGCAAGCTGTTGTAGCGCACGCCTGTTGTGGGTGCAAGTGCTTGCGAAGCAAGCTCTTCCGTCCAAGACAGAAAGTTGGGGGTGGGGGGAGAGGGAGCACCAGCAGTCTGACTGAAATCGGTAGCAGGTGGGAGTGGGTGGTGGTGCTATGGAATTTTGAATGGAGCATTAATCGGCCAAAGAGAAAAAGGTGCACAGTTTAATTTGAGGAAATTTTGGCACGAATTTTTAATGGTCAATCTAAATTGTAAAAAAGGCATTCGAGCTAGTATAGGTTTTGACTTAGCATATCGAGAGTAGCTCGTTAATTAGACCTATATTGCACTTAGCAGCTTCTCCTCTTTTAAATGTGTTATGCTGTCCAACTCCACATCCCTGTTCTTCTTTCTTGAACCACATCAGGTTACTTTTGTCTGTCTGTACCAAACACTTGCATTTTGCGTCAGCGTTTGCTGTCAGTATATTGTGTTATCACTTAAGAGAATGGTAAGTTGTAGCTTTTAGTCATTGGTAAGAGGTACTTGTAGCAGTCTGCTATGCTGGAAAATAGAAACTTAAGATATTCCCGTTTTTTCAGTGATTGTCAAATTAATATGACCATTCTCAAAGTGTTAGCTCTTCTTTGTAAGAGTCGTAGAATATTTAACAAATAAAGATCCATTGTTTCAGATTTTCAGCAGCCTATTGTTCCTCCACTGTGTCTACAAGAAGCTGGTGGGAACATTGAGAAAAATGTTCCTGATCTTCCCATATGGATGAAGGGAGCAGCTAAACTACTGAACGGAGGGGATGAAAACCAGGACTGGACCTCCCTGGCAAAGCTTATGGGTATGTCCCTTAAATATTTAGACTACTGGATTAATTTTTGACAAAAACCACAATGAGTGGGTACAAGTTTTTAATTTTTACTCACATATATTTAATCAAATGTTTTATTAATACATAAAATAAAGTTCATATTTGAATAGATAAGTATTATTTTTGTGCATTTTTCTAATTTTAGATCAGTTAATGTTGATTAAAATTAGACTAAAAATCAAAAAAGTAGTTTTTACTTATGGGCATTTGTGGCCAGCTGTCCAGTATTTATTTCCAGTAACACTGGCTTTCTGACCCGAATGTTTTTGAAAAAAACTATCTACGATTCATATCTCAATATTTGGTGATTTTCGTAGTCAGAAATTTAAAGCTCCATTCTTGCTTTGAGTCGTAATGTTTATTGCTGTAAAAAAACCCAACATTACTTGTAAAATTAGAAAATAACAACAGACAAGTCCTAGCATTCGTTCACTAACCACTAACGACTAACCCACTGTCCTGGACAGACAGACCAAATCGGCTACTGGATGTCAAACATTTTGTTAATTTTGACATATAGTCTTAGAGAGAAAATCCTCTACATTTTTCCATTAGTAACAAGGGATCTTTTATATGCACCATCCCACAGACAGGATAGCACATACTAAGACCGTTTATATACCAGTTGTGGAGGCTGGCTGGAACGAGAAATAGCCCAAACTAACCACACATCAAGCAAGTGCTTTACCACTGGGTTACATCTTGCCTCTTGAATAAAGTACTTTACAGGACAAATTAAATGTATATATGTTCAGACAATATTTCATTGAACCATTTATTAAGTCATTTACCTTTAATGTTTTGTGGAATATTTGTATATTTGTCCAATCAGGTTACAAGCAGACGCAGATAGACAGGATCAACGAAGATTTAAACCCGTCCCTAGCTCTGCTTACTGACTGGATTCTGAGCAGTGGCAACACGAATCTCTCGGTCGACCTGTTGTGTGTCTATCTTGAGCAGCTTAGTCGCGATGATATTGTTGACGTTATCCAGAGAGCAAAAGGTAGCTTCTAAAAAACACCCTGTGTACATAATTATACATTTGATGCTTGTTTACAGAATTGTATATCTGAAGCCTGTTTACATAATGGTATATCTCAAGCCTACTTACATAATGGTATATCTCGAGCCTTTTTATATAATGGTATATCTCGAGCCTATTTACATAATGGTATATCTCGAGCTATTTACATAATTGTATATCTCAAACCTATTTAATGAATTGTACATGTCAAGCCTATTTATTGAATTGTATATCTCAAGTCTGTTTACAGAATAATATATCTGAAGCTTTTCTTTTACAAAATTGTTTATCTGAAGCCTGTATTAAGAATTGTGTAAATATCTAAAGCCTGTATTCAGAATTGTAATTGAAGACTTTATTCAAGATTGTAGTTGTACAGTAAAACTCTTCTAAGCCAGATAACCCCAGGACCAAGTAAAATGTCCAGTTTTAAGAAGTATCTTGTTTAGAGAGTTTCTCTTCTGTACAGATATTTAAAAAGGGACCATTAAAAATATAAGATTTTGAGGAAATTCCAATTCATAGAGGGTCCAGTTTTGAGAGTTTTCACTGTACATCTGAAACCTGTATACTGAATTGTCCATCTATAGTTGTTGTCAGCTGAATATAAACTGCAACAAAAGTGAAAAAAAATACTTTTGAGAAGTGAAATTTAATATGAAGGATGTTTTTTTCTTCATATATAACCTGACCTCTGACTTAATGCATTTCCCCCTCTCCTAGTCCAATGGAGTGGCTTGAGCATACCAACAGTTGATCAAATTACTAAAATCTTCCACTGCATTATGGGCATCCTGTTCGGTCATCTTACAGCTACTTTCTTCGCTTTCAGGATCATAACTTTGTCTGTTAATAATGAAGAATCTTGTGTACTGAAGCCACATAGATGACATTGTGTGATGTGTTTGTTTCAGAGACTGGGATCGCTCCTGCGCAGGTGTTCATCAGCTACCAGTGGGACATCCAGGACGACGTCCAGTCACTGAGAGACCACCTGGAGCGGGCAGGATTCTCCTGTTGGATGGACATCGGTCAAATGGGGGCTGGTGACCAGCTCAATGTGAAGATAGACGAGGGCATTCGCAAGAGCAAAGTAGGTTAATTTGTCTGATGGGGAAAACCTGGTCGGGGTTAAAGAGCTGTAAAACATATTCGCATGTAGGCCTTAAAGTGCAACAATCTGTTACATAAAGTTTGACTCAAAAAAATCTTCTTATATATTTTTCAGAATTAGTAGTTAGTGAAACCCGTCTAAATCAGACAAGCAAGGAAAAAAAAAAAAATCTGGTTTTACTGGGATCCAGTTTAGAGATATTAAAAATGGACTATGATAAATGTCCAGTTTTGAGGGAGTTCCATTTTACAGAGTCTGGTTTTGAGGGGATTCGCTGTATTTCCAATAATATGTGTTGACAATAAGACATTCATTTTATATTTTTCTCCCATCCCTAGCCATGCAAGAGGCATATTCCATGACATCAACCCATACGGAATAAATCCGTCTTGCATGACCATGTGACTTCTACTGTTTGAGCTGATATTAGCATTGGGTGAGGTCATGTAAATGGCAAAATAAAGCAAGAAATGCTTTCTCAATTTCATAAAAACAAGGAAACCTGATGTTATAATAAAATTATACCATAATTTTTGGTTTATACTTTCAGTGTATACTGTTGTTGGGTATGATCTTTTCAATGGTTATGATTATTTTATTGTAAGAGAAAAAATTAAAAATGTAGGTTTTTCACGTTTTCCCCAAATGCTTGTTTTTCATCTACTGGTTGGGAGAAAAATAATCATCCATTATGTATCCACGTGGGACAGGACTATTCCACCCTCGGGTACATAATTTGTTGTCAGGGAATTATGTACCCTCAGGTGGAATAGCCGTGTCCCACGTGGACACATATGAAGGATTTTTTTAGTAGGGCATGCTTGTTGTGTTTGCAGGCCGTGATCGCCTGCCTGTCTCCGAAGTACGTGGTGTCCCACCACTGTAACAGAGAACTCAGCCTGGCAGATGTCCTCCAGAAACCAGTCATCCCCGTCATGTATGAGAACGTCATGTGGCCGCCACCAGGGGGCATGGCAGTCATATTCTCACAGCTCGCTTACATCAATATGAAAGGTTGCTATAATTAGTGAAAGCAGTGTAGAAATAGTTACTTATGAACTGAGGTTTAACATCAGGTGTATATTGGGTAGGGATGTAACTCAGTGGTAGAGCATTTGCTTGAGGTGTGATATGTTGCAGGATTAATTGCCCTAAATGGTAAATGGAGTACTAGTAGTTTATTTGCATCTATCTCAACCAGTGCCCATGGACTGGTACATCACAGACCTTGATGTGTCATATTTATGGGAAATTGCATTAAAAGATGCCAACAAATTTAATAAATAATCTGTTCTTGGTGTTTGTGATCATAAGAATTGTTGTCTCAAAACTAGGAATTGATATCTGTGTTGAATATGTAGAATGTTATTTTCTCCCGTCATTAAGTATAGTATATTTAGGATCGGAGTATTTCTATTTGTAGTAATTTAGGTTTAGGTTTTAATTTTGTTTGCATGTTTAAGAGGATACATGGTACATTAGACCAACTTTAATGCACTTGTAATATATTTTATAAAGTATCACTGAATGTCAGTAACTTGGGTAACTCCATTTTATATTGTTTGACTTCCTACCTGAAGAGGGTGAATGTAACTTAGTAGAGCACTTGCCTTAGGATCAATGGGTCATGGAAGTCCGTCTCTGAATAATCTTCTTTTCTCAATCTCAACCACTGCCCTATTGATGAGTGTTTTTGATTGTTTGCTATTATTTGTTTCTTTGTATCAGTATATTTCAAGTTTATAGTAACAGTTAACAATTACGTGTGTGTGATTATTGCAGGTGTTGGTGGTCATGGTGGAACAGGGATCCACGCAGATCTCGAAGACAAGTACAGTGAAATAATCCAGAGGCTGTCTCTGCACGTGACCCCGATTTACACCCCGTGTATTGACACCACAGTGGCCAAGCTGATGAAAGAGACGGACGAGGTGAGCTGGTCGTTTGTTGACAACAGCTTGGAGAGTGGCTCGGACACAGAGCTCGAACTGGCCCCCCCGGCCCAGTGGGACATGACGACGCCCAGTCTGAACTCGGTGATGAGGAACACGCCCGGGGCTCACGTCCACACCGTGGAGCAGGTCCACGTCACCAAGTGTGCTGTCTGCGTCATTTTATAACACGCATTATAAATAAATAAAAGACAAACATTTCAGCTGTCAATCCTGCTCAAGTGGCACTTCTGTAAAGCAGCCACCTCTCTGAAGTCATCTGAGATCATCTAACATTGTACAGATTAACCTGAATTATGCAGTCACTTGTGTTAAAATGTCATGTTAGTATTTTCACAAATCATTTAATATAGTACCATGTGACCTGAATTGAGCAGCAACCTGTGTCACATTAATATTGTCACAAATCGTATAATGTAGTCTAAAATGACCTGAATTATGCAGTCATCTGTCTTAAAAGGTCATATTAGTATTTTCACAAGTCATATAAAGTGACCTGAATTAAGCAGTCACTTGTCTTATGTGGTCACCTTAGTTTTGTCACATATCATTTAATACTATATAATTAAATTTCAGTTATACTCTTTACAATTTAAGGTCATCCCATTGGTTAAACCATAGCAATGCGAGTGTTGTCATTTCTTGATGAATGTAATAATATTGTCCGGGAACATCCTATATGATGATCGTCACTGTATGTTGGTACTTTGTCTTGCGGAATATTATTTAACAACCCCTAAAATTCTAAATAACATATGAAATTTTACTGTTATTATTAATAAATATTTTTCAAATTTAATTATAAGGATTCTTTTTTATTGCTTTTAAATGGATTGGGGTATGAACAAAGGAAGGGAGAATCCACACACTTATTGTGTGATTCACAGTTTGTGGATGAATTGTTTTCCATACCCCAGTGAATGTAAAAGAGATAACCGACAATTCTGAACTCAGTTGATCTGAATTAAACAGCAGCCTGTGTTAAAAACATACAGGTCAATCGGAATCGGAGACCCTTGTTCTGAGATACAAAGCTCTTTTTATTTTTTCATCAAATTCAGTATGAGCTATTACAAACAAGATGGCGAGCAGAATCCACTGAAACTTTTACTTTAAGCAAAACCTATATAAGTAGTACTAAACCAAATAACTTCTGGCTGGGTCAAAGTTTGTGGTGCTCCCCGATATTGAGAAGTGAACACCACACAAGTCCTGTGATGGGTAATAAATGTGAGTGTGTTGGTTGTTAAATTTTTTTAGTTTCATCTGGTCAGAAAAGTATGCAATTTTATTTTATCTAGTACCACTGTGTCAAGTAGCCTTGTGCTTGAAACATGTATGAGGTACCTAACATAAAGTACTCAAATTTTGTGCAGAAGTAAGGTAGTCATGGATGCTACCTATTATCTCAGAAATTAGCAGCTTGACCTCCATTCTTTCTGATTTATTTTAAGGGTGAGGGGTGGTAGTATTTATATATGTGATGTTTATTATCAATTGATACGTTGCAGGTAGGAGTTTTAGCCACATATGTCACTATTGTCGTTTATGGGATTTGATTTGGTAGTATACACCCTAAAGTAATGTTGAATCCAGTGGTTTAAAACAAAAAAGCTGTAAAAGCCAAAATATTATACTAGCATTGGTGCCTTTAATCTATTACAAATGGACCTGTATGTAGCCAACTATTTAATGTAGAGCTCCTTAATATTCCTAAAGGTCACATGGTAAAATGTGTCACCACCTGTCTTAAAGGGACATTCCCGAGTTTGCTGTAATTTTTAAGATGTTATCGACTAACGGAAACTTTTTAACGATTGTAATTGCATATCAAATATATTTTTCTGCATAAAATATTAGTGGCTGTATATTCAATGGGTTTCTGATCGTTCTAATATTTGTACTAGGTTAAATTTCATTTTATTTCTTAAAATATTTTACTGGTTCTTACATGTAGTTATATGGTTACTGGTACTTAAGTGTAGCTATATGGTTACTAGATGTTGAAAAGTATTGCTTAATAATAATAACCTCTGAGAGGTCTTATAATTGTCAGCATTATACCTTCTCTTGAGTCTGTGATTAGTACAATGTTTATTATGTGTGGGTTCTATTAATATATATATATATATATATACACACACACAGTGGAATCTCGTTGGGTTGAACTCACAATGCTTGAACTAAAAACGAAGTCCTGAGTTACACTTACACATCACTGACCAAATGGTTAGGTTGAACTACCCGGTGGGTCAAATACTTTCTCGAGCACTGATGGAGTTCGAGCCAACGGATTCAACTATATATTTATACTGGTACCTATTTTAACAACGAATGTACTTTCTAAAGTGTTTTTTTTTTTTTCCTTTTGTATTTCTAGTATTTCTTGCATAAAAGTTTAGTATTTTTACAGAAGAGTGATATAAAATGGTATAAATCATGTTATTATGACGTTAGACGTGCCGACAATATAATAACATGCTTGTGATGGTGTGGTCCATGACTTGATTCCAGCACAGACACAAAAAGGTTAACAATAGGATACATTTTAATGAAGTTCATTTCCAAAGTGATTTTAGATCTGGCTCTATACTTACAGTTAGAGACTAAATAACCATGGTTTAAAATGTGCTGTAGTGTCATTCAAAAAATATCCTTTACTTTTCCATTTATGATACATTAAAAGTGTAATATTCCTAGTGGTAAAACTGGTTTGGGTTACAAGCCAGGGATTATATTTATCTTAGCACTATGATTTGGTAAAACAGTTGTAGGCTTTGGCATGTGTTGGAGTGACATCATAGCCTATGATGGGTTTATGATGACGTAGTGCTAATATAAATAAACAATCTGTAGCCTGGTTTTGGAGATATCAGTGATATGTGTAACAGATCCAGGGTATGTTGTTATATATGCTGTATATAATCATGATCTTTTGGTGAGTTATTTATTTATTAATTTATTTATTCCCTGATCATTTATTCAAACTTTGTTACTTCAGTAATTTTACTGAAATCTTCTTATGGTATAGATCTGAAGTGATAACTATGTTTGCAGGGATGTTTTGCAGCTTTCAACTAACAATATGTTATTGATTTTAATTTTTAACCAATATACACATCATAGAAAAAGATTCAATTTATTGTATTGTTAAGAGTCGGGAACGGTGTTTTATAGTAATATTAATCAAACTGTTATTGAGCACGGGCCAGATTCATAAAGCTCTCTTACACTAAAATTGCATAATGGTTGCAAGTTATTTTTGCATTGCACTGCGAGATGGCAAAGTTAAGAGAGTTTATTGAATTAGACCCTTGGTATGTTTGTGTTACATGTTGCAATTATTGGTTTCAAATGAAAAACTGATATTCTTAATTTGATTAGTTAAGTGATGTGAAGAAATACCTTCAGACTTGCCAATAATAATAAAACAAAATGAAATAATAATTCTTTTAAAGAATGTTTTGTTACCTGGAACAAAATATTGGTGCATGTAATGTGACTAGCTAACTTTTAACATAATCTTAGTTACATGTATGTTTTATTGATCAAATCTTCTAATTGAAAATATATTAATAAAATATTGGTACCTGCAACAATAATAAGTATTAGCCTGTACCCAGTGGGTAAACCAACTACCTGTATTAGGAGATGACAATCATCCAGTCCAAGTCCAAGTCCAAGTCCAAAGGGTTTTACGTACACGTTCAGAACAAGCTGTTGTAGCGTACGCCTGTCACAGTCGCGGGGACCGGCCTTGGCCGGTTCCCCTCGTCTGTGACAGGAAAAGGTGTGGGGGTGGGTTAAGGAGGGACCGCCTGCGCTATCAGGTTCAAGAGAGAACCAGTAGCCCAATCAACTTGGGGGCAGGCGGGGGTTTTTGTGGGTGCTATGGAATTTTTTCGATACCATTAATTGGCGTGTCCAAAAATGAAGTTGGGTGCGCAATTTAATTTGCAGGAATTTTGGCGCAATTTTGATGGTCGTTCTAAATGAAACAGGGAAATCATCCAGTTAGTTCCAGGGTTATTATAGATGGTGTTCACATTGCGTTATGTAATGTAGAA
>JAECMU010410298.1:0-12750 GCA_016106625.1 Dracogyra subfuscus
CATCACTGATTGGATGAAATTTTACCTCTACTGACTCTAGAGATAACCATACATGTAACTGTTCTGCTTACTCCCACATGTTAACAAAAAAGGTGGAAACCTTTTGTTAATTTTAAAATCTTTTATAATTATTGGATACACTACATTAAACAGTCAACAATAAATACATTTATTGATTATTTCAGTATATTTTATGCTATTTTAAGTAGTTTGTATTGCACAAAAGCCTCTAGCTTCGGACTAGGACAATCAACCTGACATAGCTCTGTTTATAGGTGTTGATTGTAACCAGTTGCAAATTCTAGTCCTTTGTTTTAATTGGAATGTAATACCTTGATGGCTCTCTAAACCAAGAATGGTGCTATCGTTAACATCTGTTTAGTGTTTAATCTCTTGACTGGCTCAGCAACTTTTGACACATGCTTATCCTAGTAGCAGTTGATTGATACTGTAGTAGGTCCGACTTCAGTGACTGGCGATATACTTAGGCAGACTTTAAAATCACAAATGTCTGAAACACCAGCAATATTGTCCACTATTTATTTCTTATTTTAAATCCTGTACAAGATACCGATGTCTGGGTAGGCCGATCCACTTGACGTACTGGAATTTGTTCCAATAATAGAAATGGACAGGTGCTTCAGACTGACAAGAATGACAAAAGTGGGACCGGCAAACACACGTTTAAAAAAAAAAAATCTGGCTGCAAGGGATATTTTATATGCACCACTCTACAGACAGGACAGCACATACCACAGCCTTTGATAAACCAGTCATAAACCACTGGCTGGAATGAGAAATAGCCCAATGGACCCAAGGATGGGGTTCGATCCTAAACTGACTGCTCATCAAGCGAGCACTTTACCACTGGGCTATATCTGGCCCCAGCTTCTTGTGGATACAGTTTGACAACATTAGTCCCACACGTTTTAATGAAATTTGACAGAACAAATCACCTGTAGTTGTTTTCTCCATCGAAGTCAAAACCACCTCCTCCAAAGAACAGGGCAGCAAACGGGTCCATCTAAAACAAACATATGCATTTATTTTTAAATAATATAAAAATTAAAATATTTTACTATTTGAACCAAATGCAAAACTTTCATATAGACCTAACTGCAGCTGGTTGATGCCATTTTCATATCAGAAAACTAAGGCTTGTTTAAAAATCAATTAATTATTCTGCAGGTGAGACAACAACAGGTAATTTTGTAAACAATTTTTTAAAAACCCATTAAAAATAGATCTTATTAGAGTTTGTGTGTTTGAATAAGTGGATGAATGAATGGACTGCTCTTGACTTCATCATCCTATTCACCATATGTTAATGTTTTAAGAAAATCTGACAAGAAGTACCCTGTTTCGAGCCATGACATAATTTATATTTTTGGTAACAGGGGCTTTGCCCTGTGATGTAAAGAGGTGAAACGTGCTGATGTTATTTCCTACATGTGAAATTCCATGTAAATTGAATGAGAAACAAACTTGCTACTAGGATTATGCTGTAATTTTAATTTGTTGTACAATGACCTTGACCTTTTACACAGATGAGAAATGCAAACTCTTTCAATATACGATTCTATTCCTATATATGAAGTTTCATGATAATTGGCTGAGAATTAATGTCACTAAAACTGTGATGCTGTTTTTGCCATGTACATATGGGCATGACGCTATAATCCATCGATGACACCTTGTATGAAGATAATAAGGTAAAGCAATAAAATGCTTGCTACTATATTTTCTATTATGATGTGAAATATACAATATCTATTTTTACACATTTGATACACAGCATAAGATTATCAATGTTTACCTGAATCAATGTCAATCACCATAATGAACTGAATAATTGTTTGTAAAATATTGTTAATCATGGCATGAATATCACATGATATAAACTCACCCCAGTCATTCCTTTCTCCAAGTTAATATACAGTCTTGGTGTTGTAACAGGAACTCTAAAAATAGAAAGTAGAAAATAAATAATCTTCAAGATATTCTGTTTATTTTCCAAACAGTTCTTTGTTAATTTTAATGACATTTTCTATTTATAACATAATTAACCCATAATACAGTGAAGACATTAGGCTACAGAAAATATTTTACTAGCCCTCTGGATCAGAACCAACTAAAACGTACTAGCCCGCCAGTATTTCTACTAATATATTATGGTTTAACAATAACGTGTGTACACAGACTTCAAATGAAAATAAAGGAGAAAAGCCATAGGCTTTATCTGCAGCCGTGGGGAGATGAGTTCAAGAGGGAAGGATGTCCTCCCCCCCACTTTTGTCTGTTGAACCTTTTGAAAAAAAAAATCAAGTGAGATGCATTCTGACAGCATCTAGAGTCAACATTTCAAGATTTGCCCTGAAAAAATCTGTCCACAATCTACATGTATAAGATTTTAACAAGATATTGTATTAAATTATAACACTATATGTCAGATATTTAACAGTAATTTTATTTTAATGAATGGCCTCCTCCTTTACCCCTCATAGCCATTCCATCCTCACCTATATAATACACAGTAGATTATATTATTACCTTTTATCACAGAACTAGACAATGTATCCAATGTACACTAGCAAGTAAATTACAACATAGTATATAATTGTAATTATCTTATTTTCCTATGTGACTACTTAATATTTACACTACATATTGAAAGCCTAGTAATATGATGCCACATAAAAGTCTGAAATGAATTATAAATGGACTAATGGACATGTAATTGTAAAATTGGAAGAAACATAAATCATGTTATATTTGCACTCACTGGTGTAGGCTAATAATTGATTCACTAATATGAAAAATTTAACTAAATCTATAATAAAACTAAAATGAAAGTTAAATTGGTGCAATGCTCAACACTAGTAACACTTAGCACCATATTTTGAAGGTATCAAGTACTAATTAAGCATTATTCAGCTTTGCCTACCCTTTTTTAAAACCTAAGGACTGGTGGAGGCCGATCTTGTTACACCATAGATGGAGAGCTATACACTTATAATAAAAATGAATGGGAAAATGGACAATACACCCTTATAAACCAGTCTTTTATTGCAGCAGATCAATTTTAAAGTATAAAAGTCACTTGAATACAATTACACTCCAATGTGAGAAAATAAGCCAATAAAAATGCAGACAATCTGCAAAAAAGGAGACTTGTCAAACAAAGAAAAAAGAGGAGGAAATAAAGGAGACCTATCAGAATCATGAAATATAGGGAGATTCTTTGAAATAAAGGAGACGTGGACACACTGTAATATTATAATATACACTTCAAATGATAAGATACAAATTTGACTAAAACATTATTAATGACACTTGATTGGCAAAAGTGATCAACATCACGTGGCAAACAAAACACAGAACCTGCCCCCCCTCCCCTCCAAACCTTGATTAACAAAGCAATAAAATAAAATAAATTTTGGAACAGACATGTTTTTCGCATTTCTTTCATATAGATTTACAAAATACAAATTACATCCTGAAAATATTTAACAGAACAATCCATTCAAAACACACCAGCAACATACTTTCAATGTAAATAAGCAATTTTTACATAGTATGCAACTCCAAAGCAATTTATTCTCAATGCAGTATATGTATTATATATTTCATTATAATGCTAAACAGTTTGCTTGAACGATTTAGAATTGTGACATGGCTGATGCGGAGTTGCGGAATCGATGGGGAAAACAAAGGTTTACAGTCATCAGAAAAAGACAGACCGGACTAGTAGTTGTCTTTTTTTAACTTGTATGTCACAATTTTTACATGTATTTGGCGAGTGTGCTTGTACTTTCTAAACCCTTGGTTACTTGGTTTTTGGATACTTTTTTCCTTCCTAAATCATGTGTTGGAGGGGAAATTTAATAAAATTTAATAGGCATGAAAAAGAAAGTTTGTTTTATATCACTCCAGGACATATTAAACTACGGCTCTTACATAAGATAACATACATTGGACTAGAAAATAAGATAAGAAATTGACTGCCGCAGCATTTTCAAGGGGTCTTTTTATTCACCTTGCCAGAAAGAACAAAGGCCTTCAATATAAGAAAACAACAAATACGGGGTCAATCCTATGTCTATCACACTTAAAGCATTCTACCACTGGGTCAAAACACCAGGAACTAATACTGCACTACTGGCCTTGGTGACGTAGCAGTTAAGCCATTAGACTTAACTTTGGAAAGTACCGAGTTTGCATCTCGGGAACCAGCCAGAGTAAATTTAACAACTAAATGACTAGGTGTAAGGTCACTACACTGACTTCTCTCTCACTCACCACTAAACACTAACATCTAACCCACTGTCCTGGACAGACAGCCCAGATAGCTGAGGTGTGTGCCCTGGACAGTGTTACTGAATTGTAATTGGATATTAAAAAATATGTATAACCAAACAAACAGGGATTTAAAGATGTGTTAATCACAAGGGGCTCTCAAAAGGTAGCCTCTTGGGAAGGGTGAATTAGTGAATCATTAAGCTACATACTATTACATACATGTAGATCATTCAGTGAAGAACTAGATACAAACCTTGCTGTTAGGGAAGCAAATGGCTGTACAACTAAAGATGTCCCCATCACTATCAGCATATCACACTTGTTCATATCCTGAAGTGAAAAGGACAAAACTGATGGTCAAAAATGATTTCACTTTGGTGCCTTAGACTCCTGTATATGCAATTTGTTTGTTACAGATGCCTTTTTACCATATAATTAGGGTATTTACTATACACCATGTAAGCAATGGTACAATTATAATTAATGATAATTATACTATTGCTTACATGTACACCATGCAATTAATGGTAAAGGCATGGTGGCAAACCAAGTAGGGAACCACAGCATTTTTCTTGCCACTGACAACGTCCAATTTAAGGGACACATTAATAACAAGTAAAGACTGGGGGAAACCATGACACTTGCTATTACTGGCCTAGTAAAAGCATGACCCTGTTAAAAGTTTGATCAATCATTTTGGTTACATAAATATACTTACATCTGTCACACACTCAGCAAATCTATCCGGAAGTTTTTCACCAAAGAAGACAATATCTGTAAAATTATTTACACAAACAAGCTTTAATGGTTTGACAAGAGCTATTTCTAAGATTACAATATAAATTATAGAAACCAATGCACACATTATGAACTTAAAACACGTGTAATAATTATTGAAGGTACATTTAACACGGACACACATATATATATATATTAATATTTTATTTTTGAATAAATTAGGAAAAATGTATTTTTTTTACCTCCTTTCATCGTCTTATCAGGGACATTTATTTGGGTTAATCTCTCAGATACCAGTCATCATGTTATTTCTTTTTGTTTTTTGTTTTTTTCTGTCTTTGATTCAACATTAAAATTAACAATGACACTTAAAAATAAAAGGTGAAAAAATGGAATTATCTTTTGCTAATCTTTATGTGGAATAGCATGTTATTTACTACTTTATATACAGCTTTTTATGTAATACAGCACAAGTTTCATTGAAAAGTACCTTTAAATTTGCTGCTAATGGCAAATGATTTAAAAATATATAGTTGAATTAATAAAAGAGAAATAGTTCTAAATTTGTAAGTGAATATAATAAATGAAAACAAAGCTTGTCAATTTTATAAGTACTCGCCTGGTTTGACAACACCATCACAATCGGGTTGGTCACATTTTGGGACCGTGACGGTGAATATTTGTTCTGTAAATCAAACATAAATACATCAGTAAATCTCAGTTCAAATGAAACAACAATACTAGCTAGTACAACTCTTATTTCAAGTGCACTAACAATTATACCAGTAACTCTGAATTCATATAAAAACGCTGACTGCACAAGTCTAAGAGAGACCCAACATTTATTACTCTCTTTGCTACATTATACATTAATAGCTAAATTTAGGAAGCCTGTTTTTCTTAAATGCAGGTGTCTAAGAAGTGTAAATATATGTGGTTACACACATGTAGGACAAAAACAGGCTTTGTAAATTCAGCTCAAAATGTCACAGGTTAAAGACAATGCTATCTGTCCTAAAGGTTCACTGAACAGTCACTCCCAACTCAATTGATGGTTAGAGACATATAGGGCCTCCACAAGTACATGGGCATGGGGTGAGTACAGCAAGACTCAAGTACTCGTGTATGGTATAGGATAGAATAACATTTTAACACATCTATATCCAATTAAAATTTAAACACAGTACAAGGAAGAGCATTCTCTTTTAATTATATTTTATACGTCATTTTGCCATATAGCTGTAAAAAACACGAAGCCAATATACATTCATTCTCATTATAATCATAAGTTCCATATGTTTACTAATTGTAAAAGTTTATCTGTTATCAACAGACAGGTTTTTACTGAAACTAGTAGTAGTAACATAATGCATTAAACCAAACTTATTAGCTTCAATCTACAGTTACACAAAATAATGGTGTGTGTGTGCACCTTTAATCCAGTCTTGTGTAAACTCCTTTCCACAGATCAGACAGTGTGACGTGTGAAATGTGCCGTGTGCTTCAACAAGTTTATCTCCATCCAGACCACTCACTCTTTCCAGTGTGTCAATATTCTAAAATTGTAAAATAAAATCAATTACCGGTAATGTAATATCTTACTGTAAAATATTGGAGTGGTATGGCATTCAAGAAAGCAAACAACTTTTCATTATAGGAAGTAAATACATGTACACGCATTTTTATTAAATAATACTATTTCTGGAAGATGGAACATTTTGTTCAATGAACACATTAAATTAAAACTTATTGAGCCGCATAATCGTTACAAGGTCGATATGATCAGAGATCAGATTTCCATATCATAAAAATTATGTCAGGTATTTATATAAAAAATCTCTGTCTTGGCTATAAATTGACCCCACTAATTTTTTATAACATTTTGATGCATAATTCAACTGATAGGTGAGTGTATATACGGTAATATCTTTACAACAAAATACTGGGGTTGTATTGCATTCTGTTATAAAGTATCGTTTGTTTTATTTAACGACGCCACTAGAGCACAATGATTTTTTTATCTTATCATCGACTATTGGATGTCAAACATATGGTCATTCTGACACTGTTTTTAGAGGAAACCTGCTGTCGCCACATAGGCTACTCTTTTATAACAGGCAGCAAGGAATCTTTTATGTGTGCTTCACACAGGCAGGATAGCACAAACCATGGCCTTTGTTGAACCAGTTATGGATTACTGGTCAGTGCAAGTGGTTTACACCTACCCATTGAGCCTTGCAGAGCACTCAATCAGGGTTTGGAGTCGGTATCTGAATTAAAAATCTCATGCCTCGACTGGGACTCAAACTCAATACCAGCCTGTAGAACAATGGTCTAACTATGATGCCACCAAGGACTGTGCATTCTGCTATAGTTTATACATTTCTCAACATACAGTAGAATGACCATATTACACTGACTTATATGTCTAATATTAAAAAATTTAAGTAAACAGTAACTGGGAAATTATGAAAAATATAAACACCTAACACACAGTTGAACTGAATTGTCTTATTTTGATTTAATTTTTCAATTTCCATTACTTAAATATCAATGTAGAGCATCTATCAGCAAATATACCTTTAGTCTGGTCTGTTTTAGACAATAGATGTTGAGCATATTTGTTTTTACCTGTGTGTAATGTCTAAGAAGTTTGCCTTTGTCATGAAGCATTTTGATGAAGTAGTGGCATGGTGTTGGCTGCAAGAAAGAAAAACAAAATTATACTACAATTTCGTATATTATAAAATTTAATTATGAATATTTTTATTTGAATCATACTTGGGTGTTATCAGTGTAGGTAGATGCCTCCGCTGAAAAATGAAAAAGTGCTCTATATAATTATCGAGGGTCCATTTAGCTAGCTATATAGATTTATCTAATTCTTTATTCCTCCCAACCACACTGAAGTTATTTTAGGCTAGCTGCAGTGCTATTGTTGGGACAAAAATATGAATAATGCTGATGTTAATTTTTATTTTAATACATAATCTCTAATTATTAATTGATTGAATGAATAAAAACACTATTGGAAAATCATGCTTGTATGTAAGTCATAGAACAATCATGGAAAAGGAAATTAAGATGCAGCAAAAACACTTAATTTTGTCTTTATATTGGTATTTAAAAAAACACATTTAAGTTTAACTAGTATATCACATATATAAAACAACTTTTGTCATATTCACCTTAAAGTGTCCAGGAAAAAGTTCTTTTGCCAACATAAAGAAAGGTTCTGGATTTTCCTATAATATATAAACAGAAATGAAAATATATATATATATGTATTTTTAAGATAAAAAAAACACATTTATTTTGGAATCGTTATTAAAATTGTGCCCATTATCTCATGCAGTAGACACCCATTGAAAGGTATAGACATATCACACCAACGTTTTGAAAACACAATTTTTAACATTGTATGTAGTGTATGGACACCATCTGTAAGACTGTTATACCTTCAAATATGGTGTCACATTTATGTTGACATGGAATATGGAAGAACAGAAAAACATGTGTCTATAAAGGGAAATAATTCATCTGATACCATCCAGCTTAATGAAGTTATTTAACAGAAAAAACTTATCACTTTGAGTTAAGACATATTTTTGAATGTAAAAGTTGTAGTGAGACTAACAGATCGTGATTAACGGCGAGTTTTACAGTAGCAGGCAAATAACCTTTGAATCATGCCCCTAGACCCCTAAATATCCTGCGCCTTTGGCACTTGTTCAAATGGACCCCCCAATAATGTCCACCACATTATGGGCCTGTGGCATAAAAGATAAATCAATTACGAATGACTGACATACCTTAAAGTACTCTATCGCAAATATAGCTTGTGGATCAGGCAGATTGTATTTCTGTAGGTTGTGATATAAACCACTTTCTGGGCTACGGAAATCTGGGATGCCAGCAGCTACAAATATTTTTTTTATAAATTAAAAATCAAAAAGTTAAAAACAAGTAGTAAGCAAACAAAACCCACACATACATGTACATGTATAATATGCATTTTCAGTAAAACTTATTAGCATACTTACCATAACACGGTATATTAATATGTAAACTAAATGTGTCCTGGCAACTTCTAAGTATCAACATGTAAAAATGTAAGAAGAAAACCATTAAAAGGTATAAGCAATAGTAATTCCCTATCTCTAGCTATGATCATTTCCAGAAGCCCTTGCAGTTTAATTCATCAATATTTTGCTGTCTGAAAAATGTCAACCTACACTGTGAAATTTTGAACACATTATCTATCAATTTAACTCTTCCTCCAAACCGATCCTTGAGATAATCTCACAGTATAGTGGACAGAAATACAAAATCATATGAACAGAGTTTTTTGTGGTTTTAACTAGCAACTGGTAATAAATATATCTTAATTTGCCTGGTTTCTGCGACTAACAGTGCTTTTTCTGCACATTTTATCATTTTATCATATACAGTCAAATGTTATGTTGATGCTGAACCAAACAGAACTAACAGTGGTTAGAGATAAAAGTAACAGTAACAGTTGTTAGTGAAAAGTGTGCCATGGGTCCATTTCTCAACCATGAGATACCCGTGGCTGATGAGACACTGTCTGAATGTATTTCTTGCTTTTCTAAAGGACCATCAGGTTTTACCTCATGTTGATTGCATGTACCTGACATACCATTAAAACAAGAACTGTGGAAACAAAGTACTGTAAATCTGGAAGATAATGTGTTGTAATAATATTGTATTGGGACAGGTAATTACTAAAATGCATATTAATGTGTGTTTTATAAATTCATTGTATTGACATATGTCAAGTAATTATTGTGTCAATACATCAGATACATTAATATCTTGCTCGCATTAATTTCATGATTAACAGTATAAACAGTGAGCTATAAAATGTCAAACTGAACACAGATTAATAAAGTAACAGGTGAGTATTCAATTCATGCAGTCACAAGTTTAGAAGAACAATGTGTCACATCTGAAACATAATGTGAGGTTTAATTAAGTGCAATGCTGAACACAACAAATGTAATTAATTGATCCAAAAGCACTGCATTCATAATGTGTATCACAAGTCTATACCAACAAGTCAGAATATATCAGAATATGTCTTTACAGTAGAAACCTGATTTGTTCTAGAGCCAAAATCATATGGCAACCCGAATGACAAAATGATTAAATTATAACCAACAGTGTGAAGTAACTGTAAAAATAAACCTTGATGCAATGCTTAGAATGAATATTTGACACCCTATAACAAACAAAAGTATAAACTAAGATTTTTGTTTTAATTTAGACATTATAAATTCTCTATTATTAAAAGTGTTTACATAAATTGTCACCATATATGAATCATTGTTGCTGTACAATAAAGTAATCATCATTCTATTATTTGATAATTTACATGTATCTCTTGATAAAAAGCTATTTCTAAAAACATTTAAAGTATATATTTGTCAATGAATTTATTCTTTTTTTTTAATTTCTTTTTAAAAATAATTACTATAAATTAACAAATTTAAATACTTTTTTCTAAAAATCAGTTTGGCAGACAGACATGCACAGAGTACCGACTTGTAGCCAAATTAATATGGCAAGAATGTGTTCGAACATTCTAGCCATTCTTCTGAATCACTGCTTGTGGGTGCCGCTTACTGTTCATCTGTAACACTTATCCAAACAATAATTATAATTAAGTATATTACTCATTTAGCAGCTAACTGTTTCCATTTTACTGTTAGGATTAATCCATATCGGTTGGCCCATTGGGCTATTTCTCGCTCTAGCCAGTGCACTACAGCTGTCTATGGAACGGTGCATATAAAAGATTATTTAAAGATCCTTTGCTAATAATAAAAAAATGTGGCAGGTTTTCTCTCTAAGACTTTTGTGTCAAACATTACCAAATGCTTGACATCTAATAGCTGATGATTAATAAATCAATGTGCTCTAGTGGTGTCATTAAACAAAACATGCTTTTTCCATTTTACTGACATATATCAGTGGTTTTACTGTCACGAATTGTGTTTTATTGGTGAGGACAGTCAGGGCTCATCCAGTGCCAATAGCCATTTAGCCAACTACTAATTGTTATATGAAGCAGCTACAGCATTTAGAAGCTGGTAAATAAAAATGTTTAAATTTTAATAATTTTAAAATAAATACTAAAACAAATACCTGTATCTAAAAACTGGCTAAAACTAAATTCTGTCCAATGTGATCACTGGATAGTAGGACCAATAAAACAGGAAATTTGCAATAATGAAACCACTGCGTACACTGTGGAGAAAAAAAATAATAATAAAGGAAGAGAAAACGCCCAAACAGAGAATTATTAAGTTTTGTCTTCCACCATTCACTACTGTTGAGACATATTCAGATAGTCCAACTGTATTTGACTTTGTGACACACAAGAAAAAACCTCACATGTTGAGATTCCTGCCCCAGCTATAGTCACCACATTGTTACACTTATCACTCAAAATATATTTTGCCACTCCTTCTATTGTGACCTCTGGCAATAACTTTTCTGGAGGGGTGGCAGAAATTTGAAGAGCATTGACCATATAGTTTCGAAGCCAGCTAGTCTCTGAAAATATATGCATTGTCATTATAAAATAACAATTCATAATACATGGAAGTTTTCAACACAGCTTGGATTATATTTGCCGACCTCATTTCTGGAAAAGAAACAGATGTTTTCATAAGGTCTAGTCTAATATGGCACATGGATATAGTCCACAAGTTAAAACTTTGAAAGACACAAAATTTCCTTTATAGACTTTCTGAACGAGAAGGTTTTTGATATATTATGGTTACTGAATTTAAAAAAAACAAATATTTAAGGTTTTAAAGTGCATTAATTCTTTACTCCATTACTGCATACCTGAAATCTGTTTACTTTTTATACCTTAAAAAACATAATTAATAGCTGACCTCTTTAATTCTTTATTGGATGTACATGTATATGACTATTTATGAAACATTTTTTAAAACATTCTACATAAATACATGTATTATGCAAAATGTGAGGAAAATTAACTTTTTAATCCTGCAGTAAAAATATGATTTCTTGGTGTAAAATTTATATTATACTGAATTAAAAAAAATAAACAAATAATAAATAATTATTAACTTTTTATATTGCAATGTACATGTATCCAAAGATGCAACCATGACTGAGGTTCTTTTTATCAAAGTAGGATAGTTAATGAGAAAGGAAACAAAACATGACTAAGTAAATTATAATATAAAATTGGTACTTAATGTTTCCAACTCATGTTTCATTGATCTAGAACATCCAATTTGTGAGAATAAATCTTAGATACAAAATCTAATATTCAGTGCAAAAGATGATACTATTACCACTGACAAAACAAACAATGTAGCTTAAATTTTTAAAACCACAAATTTAGCTTAAATGTATCCTAAAATTTAAAAAGCCTAAATGGGGGAAAAAAAGAAAAGAAAAAAAAATGTGACATAGGAAAATAGATATCACAGATGATATTATGAAGGTCTTTATGTTGTTAAATTAACATACTGAAAAGTGTTAACCGCTGGACAATAGCATGTGCCATGAGACTGTGTACAAAAAGATAAAACTATGTCAGAAACAACAGAGTTGTTGAAACTCACATGTCGATATGCCTGCTCCTGCCATGGTAATAACATTTTTACACTTGTCACTCAGAATATATTTAGCCACACCCTCAAAGGTGAC
>JAECMU010410652.1:0-14956 GCA_016106625.1 Dracogyra subfuscus
TATAAATTATGACACAAACATTTTATAGTAAAATTATATACTGTAAAATGGGTATTATTCGCGGAAGCAAATTTCCGCGTTAACAAAAATGCAGGCAGTCTGCGGTTTTTAATTTTCGCGCTGTCATGGTTGTTGGTTTTTTTTAATTACTAGCACGTACAAAACTATACTTTGGTACATAACATTAAATAGACACTAGAGTGGTCAACAGAGGTATACATAATATTATCCCTTTCTGAGCGATTCCGCTAAGTGCTGCAGCCACATGGCCAGTGGCGACCACACAGTGTATACAATTAATGAAATTAATCCAGGATGTAGTACAATCAACTCTCCAGAAAGTATGAAATAAAGACAAACACTTGTACTAGTAATCTTGTTTTAATATTTAAACACCGGTTTTTAAAAACGTCTCATCTCTTTTTTGTTTTTTGTCACCTGTCGATGACGTTTTTCCGGAAGTTTACAAAACCATTTGTGTCCCTTATTTTGATCGGCCAATTAAAAATGGCTCATTATACTAATTTTTAAATGTTTATTCACAGTTTAACAATACCAGTAAGAATGTCTGTTCCAAAAATCAACTAAATTTATCATTCTTGACAAAAACAGGTTAAATTTTGCAGTGGTTAAAAAAAACCCACAAAAAACCTAAAACTGTTGGTTTACCTGACCCTTGAACGTGTTTAACAATCGAAGAATTTCAATCGACCCAGACCACCAATGATGCCATTGATAAATTAAACATTTCTATAAATTGTGAACATAAACACGGTGAACATAGACTGTATGATGCAGAACAGCATGCCAAAATTGCTGAACTGTCTGGGGTTTTTTGAGGGGGGTGTTCTAATGGATTTTATTTTTGCATAAGTGTAATTTTCACAGCTAAATTAAAAACGCGTAAATTACACATTCGTGAATAATACCCGTTTTACAGTACATATATAAAGGTTATTACCAGTTTTTTTCAGTATCGTCAATATCATATATTAGGAATAAAAACTGTATTATGTGAGTCTCTGGCGAGCATAATACATTATTTTTATTCCTAATATATGATATTGACAATACTGAAATACATGAGGGTAATAATCTCTTTATCAAATAAGCTCAAGCTTAATACAACAAGTTTTTGTAAACTGTACACGCAACTTTCATTCCAGTCAGCCATTATTAGATATTCAAATGACATAAGAATATATGGCACAGTGTATTTTTTAATGAAAATGACGTCAAAACTAAGAATGACATCATTTTGGATGTCCTTAAATTAAAATAAAGTTACGCCTAACATTTTTTATTTTCTGAATGCTGGACAGCTTTCAGTGTCAAACTGCCATTGAAGTGTTTTTATTTGATGACTATGAATGCATACGTCAATCATAGAGTGTCACCCAAGTACGATTGCTTAAATGTCAATAAACCTAGTGCCGAGACCTCGACTAATTTACATCTACTTTGCAAAGTTATCAAATTCTTAAAGTATGTGATCTGAAAAATATCACAGACTTTGACTGCACTGAAAATGTAAGATATTATACGATATATATATCTATCACACAAATAGTATCACAGTCAAACTGTAGTTTTTAGTTTTTGTTCCAAATTTTTAAAATTAAAACTTTATAATTTTAGCCACGGACACATTACATCATCATAGAAAGTAATCTTTTTGTTTATTCCAATGCAATTTGTTCTGTAGGTACTGGATTGCCTCATTGTGTACAACACTGTCAACAATGATGTTTTCTTTTGTTTTACGTTTAAATATTAGACACTTGTGTGACTTTACCTCCTTCAGTTTGACAAGAGCCTGGAAGCAGGGTTTTGGAACCATGTCCCTCACATACAGGAGTGACTGTTCAGTGATTATAGCCAGGGGTTCGTGCAGCTTGATACGACACAAATCGACATCCAGCGGTCCATACAGTCTGCTGCTGAAGCTGACGTCCGAGTTGAAAAGCACCCTCACATCTACACAGAAAACAACAACATACAGTAGTTAGTACTTAATTACTAGGAGGCAATTAAAATATTTCCACATATCTTTTTAACTGAATAGTATCCCAAGTCAAGATGAACTACTGGTAGTCAACAACACATGTGTAATTTTGTTACGTTGCTGTGGTAGCATCATTCAAAATAAGTACTTGTCCATTAGTCCTGACAAGTGCAAATCTGTCCAGACAAGCGAAATGTACCTCAATGGTTATCCAGCAGACAAGCATTTATAAATTTTTGAAAGGTTGTTTCATTTTGATCAATGAAAAACATTGTCCATGCATTTGGACAGAACAACTTATTTGGACAACTAAACATATTAGTTAACAAGTGTATTTCTAGATGTACTGGTCCAGCTGACTGGTGAAAAATGTCTGCTTAATTCTATTGCTGGGCAAATTCGTCAAATAGTGTGTTGACAATAATGACACATTTTTATTACTCTGGAAATAGTTCAGAATGCTTATAATATTCGGTAATTAATATATTAATGAAAAAGATACACATTAAAAAAAAGGTATAAATGTGTGTTTCTGAAATGTAACACTTACAGGGCTAGGCTACATGTTCTCTGTCAATCATGAAGCCCATATATCCTGTCACAGTGCTGGTTTGACAAAATAACATTGATTATCATACCAATTCAAATATATCAGAGAAACAGAGTTTGTGTAAGGTCAGATTAACCATACCTTCATTTTCTGGCTGTGGCAGTGCCTCCCAGAGAACGTGAACAGCCTTGTCGATCAAGCCCTCCAGAACATACATGTGCATACTTCCATCCATCACTTGGAATCCAGTGATAATATCAAGACTCAGACTGCTTATCTGCTTACTGCAATAAAAACAACACGGAACACATGGTTAAGCACAAGTTATCAAACTTTCAAGAGATCTATTTAATAAATTTACAAAAATACAAAAAGGAAATAAGATTATTTACACAACAATTAATAACAAAATTACCAATCTGCCTTTTTAGAAATGTACAGTTAGATGTGGAAACAAATAATATACTACCAGAAAACTTTTTTGTATTCATCTAGATCTACGATGAATCCATTGGCTGATTACACATACCCAACTGAAACAATGACATGTCAACAACATTTATCATCCAGTGATAATACATTCATTAGTCTTATATACTCAGATTAATAGACCACAGATAATCTTTAAAACTATAAACAATAATTAGTGAGATGACAAACAGTATATACTATGGAATGTGATTATGTTTGCCTCATTAAGCAATATTTAAGTCGTTTTTAAATTCATCAAGGGACAGCATTTAATCTCTTATTGTTGGACAGTTCTTGGTATAAACCACAGCTTGGGTTGTGACACATAAGATATGATGTGATGTGATGGGTGGGGTGAACTGTTTTGAGATGAGTGAAGGTACAAGCAGGAAAGGGAAGGGATTGTAAAGGGAATGGAGAGGGCAGGACAAGGCAGGCCTTCAGGCGCTGGACTTACACAATCGGATACTTTCTCCTTTTTTTTTATCCCACTGACCCCTTTCCTTTTGCTCCCTTCAATTCCATCTCATTTCTTCCTGATCTGGCAACTCCTCCTATCTTCCACCTCCACATCTCAATCCTTGTTTCTCTAACCACAACACATGCTTGTTTCTTGTTGCTATCTGTGCCATATACCAGTCATTCCCCTATCAGTTTTTAGCTGTGGACTTAGTCTGACCACTTCAGAGAGTGTTCAATAGTTACTTCTGGCATTGCTAAGAGGCACATGTAACCAGCTACTATGCTTCCCTACTACCGGTAGGTAGTCGTTAGTTATACCACCTTTATTAGCGGCACAGGATGACAATGCCAGGTGGGTGCAGGGAAGTACATAGAGACTGCACCCGTGGAGAAAGTTGAGACAGGTAGGCAATGGTGGGAACAGCTCAGAAGACAAGAGTTGGAGAAAACTGACAGAAAGGGTCGAAACAGTTTGAAATCGTAGGAGAAACTGTAATGTTTTTTATATTAAGATAAAGAGAATGGTAGGCAAAGGTTGTGTAAGCCAGCTTTGACAGGATTTGAACCACTGTCGTCAGCTTGATTGTCCAGCAGCTTATCCATGTGACCACAGAGCTCACTTTCTTCTCAATTACTTGGGTCTTGTTTACTTACTCAGACAGTTTGTAGGTGGAGAGAGCTGCATCAATGACGTGATCAGGCATGTCGTCTAACTCCAGAGAGTGGGCGTTGATTGCAGTGATCATCTTCTGTAGCTTGTGTAGCAGCTTCACATTTTTGTAATCAAATATGAACACTATTCGGCCAAATGGACACTGCAATGATATAACAGTTGAATAATTAAAGCAAACTTAAAGCTTGTTTTGTTCAAAGACACCATCAGAACACACCAATTTATTAGCTATTGGATGTCAAACATTTAATAACTCTAACACATAGTCTTAGAGTATACCTGCTACATTTTTCCATTAACAGCAAATAATTATTTACATCCACATTAATTCCTGCACAGACAGCACATTCCACACCTTTGATATTCAACTCATTAAACACTGGATGGGATGAGGAAAAACCCGATCACAGAACAGGTCTACTGACAGGTTTCAGATTTCAAGACCCAAGCACCACAGGCAAATGGTTTAAGGACTGATCAAGACAGCACCTTCCCTAGCACCCAAAAAAAGAGGACCATTTTGGTTTTAAATTAGGTTTATTACCAGTATATTAGTGGTTGGAATCAACCAACAGCATAAAACTTTATATGTAACCCTCTTTTATAGAATCAGTTTCCTGTCCAGAAACAGAACTTTACAAGTTTCTCACACAAAAAAAAATGAAAAAGCAAACAAGACATATTTTCAAATCTGCTACAAATATGACAAACACAAAAGCTGATATTTCATGTGTAATAAATTATAATTTATCTCAAGCCTGCTACTTACTAAGATACAATACACTATTTACACTACCTGATTTGTCAATGCATACAGCTGGATTGCAAAAGGCTGAGGATTGGTTAAAGGAAACGACAGCTCAACCTTGACCTTTAGAGATGAGCTGGCTTTGAAGTAGTGACCAGCTAAAAGAGGACGATCAACTAAAAGAACAAACATCTTTAATATGAGAAAAAATAAATAAAAAACATTTGGAAACAATTGTAATTAATTCATAATAATGTTATAATAAAAAAAAAAATCAGAATTCAGTTAAAAGGACAAGTTTTGCTGATTTCACTAATAATAAATTGTCTTAGGCTTCTACAGTAGAGGTATGAAGACTGAAATGCATTTTTAAAAAAACATTTTTTATATTTTTATAACAGTAATCATGACTTTTGACTAAATGACAGAAAGTAATAACAAATATCTTAGCAAGAAGGTTCTATGGTAATAAGCTATTCCTTTGGTTTAGTAGCAAGATAAGTTTATCTGCACTTCCCCAAAGACATAATATCTCAGAACAAAGTTTCTGATATACAAGTTGCGGAGCACTGGTTGGAATGGGAAAACATCCTAAAGATCCATTATGAATAATCCATCTTCAGACGGATGCTCTATCACTGAGATAAATTTCCACCCCGTCCCGAACCAAACCAAAAGTGATTCCACAGCCTAGATGCAAATGTCATCAATTTGTTACATTCTGAGAAGTATGTCATAATTCATTTAGAAAAAACAGATTTCATTATTAACAATTTCAGAACTCTGTCTAGCTGTATATATATGTACATATTATGTAGTTTATTAAACAATTTAAATATAAATGTATGGATTATTGTACAATTAATTACACATTGTTGTTAGTTAAATGCAAAAAAACCCACAGAACAAGATAAATATGTTCTTCTGTTTTAAACTCAGAATATTTTCAGTGATAAGCACCTGGTCCGTCTACTGCTCCCGAGATGCCGATCAGTTTGCCGTCGTGTTTGCCGTCCTGCCCAAGCACGTCAGGGATCAGACAGTTGTGTATGGGCACCTTCATGTACAGCAAGTGGTGGCCGAGCAGCAGTTCCGACAAGTCGAGTCTCGCCACACCGTACGGATCCCACGGCTTGTCGCGACCTTCGAACGGGTTATAAAGAGTCCTCCTACCTGTATGAAAAGAAAACGAGAAAGTACATATACTGAAAACTAAATGTTCTTAAGTTATTATCTAATCTAAATTATACGTACATGTATATTTTTGGTACACATATCATTAAGCAATTATACAACATACCAGCCTGAAGTGTCTCTACTTTACATCTATATTCTCTAGGTCAACTTTTCTCAATCCTTACCAAATTATACCTTTTAATACACCCCAAAAGATAGTAATATTAAGAACTAAAGTAAAATGTTATTAACAGTTGAAATAAGTATGAAATTAAAATGTGGGTATGTAGATGGTTCACTAGTTTATAAATATTGGTCTAACAATGTAACAATAATTATAAAACCTGATCCAGTTGTTTCGTTCAATTATTTCTAATGGAAATACATTCAAGAGTAGTTTAAAATGACAAGAAACATAAAATATGTAACTTTATAAACAATGATTAAATTAAAATACAGTTAGGATAAGTAAAAATAAATATTCAGAGCTGTCAACCCTTCGAAGCAACATAGCTCTATACCCTCACTTACACCCTCCCAAAAAACAAAACAAACCCTACATACCAAACAAGGGGTATCCCAACAACTACCCTCAACGACATCCCCTACTACTTACTGGCGACCGTTCCGACGTTACTGATCTTCTCATCCTCCAGATCGTCCCCAAACAGTGTCGGCTTCAGGCTCACTTCCTCTTCCTTCCGGTCCCTGTCGTGGACCTCTATCTCCATCGCTGGGCCGTTTAGGTATTCCTTCAACTGCCTGGGTTCCATCGTACCTAGACACAATCAAACACAGGTTACAAACAACAAATACTAGATGTATGACAAATGTCAGATGGTAAACAAAACAAAAATTCATTAACCCCAGCATTCTTATTATTTGATATTATGTTGTTAAAATATCTGACAGATATGACTCTTGGTCCTGGGTTTGAGCTCTTTTGCCAAATGTGAATTAAACTGAATTTGGAAAATATGTTTCATTATTAATTTGCCAAAAACCTAACTTGAAAATAGCCTACCCTTTGTAGATCCACCAAGACTTTGGCCGATTGGCTAATTGAGACTTGAATCCAGCAACTGATTTTCTGACCAAAGGTGCTAACAAAGTTTCGATCGAGCCTAAACCCTGTGGGTCTAAATGACCTAAGAAAAGCCACTATTGCTGTACAGGCTATTATTTTACATTAATTAGCAATGTAGAGTTCTGCCCTCAGTGATCACTTGTGTTCTGGCTGAATCGGGATTTAAAAAGTTTTAGCCAGCTAACTAGCACTTTTAATTATACTATATCAGCTCGATGAAGTCCTGAGTAGAACACGGGCAGTGTAGGTCTGTGTGTGTATGTGCACATGCTCTATTGTCTAGTTTAACATCTCAAACAGTTAACTGCAAAAATGTTTGTGATGCAACATTGTTTCCGACATTAATTACTGAATTTTAACCCATTGTTTCTTACACATATCCCATGTCTTCATGTACCACAGGACTGTAAAGGCGTACCTAGGCTTGGACCAAGTATAAAACACTGTGGCTACTCACCCAGCAGTACCACATTGATGTCGTCCCAGTAGATGTTCTTAGCATGTTCCTTGCCACTCGTCAGATGCTCGGGCTGTTGGTGAAATGTGTACTTGCAGTACACCGGGTGGCATCTGAAAAACAGACATTATTACACAGGGTGCTATTAATGAGTGCCAAGACACAATTATCTTGCATTGTTTGTTATTTCCTCCTTCAGCCATCTTGGAAAAAAAATCACTTGCTGCAGGTCAAAGCATGTGCCCATAACAGGTGTGCTTAAAACACCTTGCTCTGTTTACTTCAATTAAATAATTAATTATTTATTATACAGTTTAATCCCACTTTAAAAAAAACACTAAACAGTATTTGTTCATTAACTCCCATAACCCAATTAATTATACACTTTTATCCCACATTGTAAGGTCGGGACATAGCCCAGTGGTAAAGTGCAAGCTCATTGCACAGTCGGTCTCAGATCGATCCCCATCAGTGGGCCCATTGGGCTATTTGTCGTTCCAACCAGTGCACCACGACTAGTATATCAAAGGCCATGGTATTTACCACCCTGTCTGTGGGATGGTGTATATAAAAGATCCCTTGGTGCTAATCGAAAAGAGTAGCCCATGAAGTGGTGACAGCAGGTTTCCTCTCTCAATATCTGTGTGGTCCTTAACCATATGACTGATGCCATATAACCGTAAAATAAAATGTGTTGAATGTGTCGTTAAATAAAACATTTCCTTCCTTCTCACTTTTTTAAAACATAAAACAGTCTTTGTTACCTTCATTGAAAATTGTATCCCATTTTCGTTTGAGCACTAAACAACATTTGGTGACTTACTTGAATCGCAGTTCTTCATACGATATGGGTGTCTGAGGAAGGCCTGTGGCGGAGATCAGTTTGATAATCATCGGGTTCAGGTCCCGTTTCTGCTGGTCAGACATGAGTGGCCCGTCGAGGCTGACGGTGACGAACATATCCTCAATACCCGCCACAGGCTTGTCCAACCTGCCGGTCAGACACCTCATACCTGAAACATCACACAGCTGTTAGAACTACAGGCTTAGGAATATATGTATTATTTAACCATTTCAAATACATCATTGTTGTTGTCGTTTAGTTCGAGAGCTTTTTGTATGTGGGGTTGTTTTTGTTGTTGTTTTTTTGGGGGGAGGGGTGCTGCCCTTCTTAGGGAATGATTAGGTTTGTATCAGAGTAATTTTATTATTTAATCATTTAAGATGGATCCTCCAGATATTTGTTTTATCCATGACATGTTATTAGGAATTTATGTTGCTTTATCTTGCAACCACTATTTCTATAAATTGGCCAATTATGCTGATATAAACATGTCAAATGCATAGCTACATTACAAAATCACTCATTTGACCTCTAGGTCATTGTACAACATAGCTAAAATAACAGAAATAATAGCTTTTCCCCTTACTTTTTATGGTCTGCAGGCCGAATAAGAAATTTACCATTCTTACCTTCACAAGATAAAGCCGATACCCTATGTCATTAACTAGTTTTATTACCCCAGCAGGCACTTATAACGGGGAAAATAAAAATCATAATTTCTCACCGAGAAATTATCATGCATTGGTCTAACGAACAATACTATTGGATGATTTGATGCTTATACAAATCAATGACCTTGTCGGTACTAAATATGACATTATCATGATTTGGCAAACACACACAAAGATGTCATGTAGTTTAAAGGCGAGCACAATCAAGGCATTTGACCTGGTATGCATATTCAACGATATATATTGCACATTACTGCTTAATATCAACAAGTATAAGCGTATAGTTAATTAATAAAACGGTTAAATGTGACGGCTATTATATATAATGGGTGCAGCCATTTTGTACCATCCCAGTGAATAGGCCCTCTGGCGAGCTGGTGGTTACGTAATACCTCATGTATCACATCAGGAATTAGTCTTGGAACTGAAGATTCTTTAATAATAGTCATCCTAGTAAGCTAGCAACAAGTACTAGTATATATTATATTTAATACAAATAAGCCAATATTATCAAAGTGTTGAAATAACTGTATTATGGTTTAAATTAACCCACGTACTTAAATAATAATCGGAGTGTTTTCTTAGTTAATTGGTCATTTCTTTCCGTGGCTTGTACCTGTGGTTCTTGATTGGCAGGTGTATATTTAGACGGTCCTCCGACACTGTGTCTAGATACACTTAAAAGACGGGTCTCTTTTATTAAGATCACAGGGTATTGTGTGATAACCTCATATTATAATGGACTTTACCAGCCATCCCCCTTTATTACTGTAAGTAATTCTGTAAAACCTTTGATTAAGTAGACTTCCCCATCTAAAATCACAAAACTGACCAATTACGTAGTCCCAAAGAAAAGAAAATCATCACTTGGGTATCGAGAGTGGTCATTTTTGCTCAAACGTATCCCACCAATAGGTCTAATAATATGCATTTTTTCTTTGGATTTTTTAAAATAAAAAAATACTATAACTCCATTTCGTTATATTGATGCAAATTGAAATATATTTAGTTAAATAGTTTATTATACTATCAAGTCATTTATGTTGTTTGAAAGCGAAGCACCTTGTCGTAAATTAGAGGGTTTGTTTACATTGTGCATAATAAAGAAGTTCGACGGAGCTGACATCACTTCGCCCCAAACTACACCACTGGATGTCACAAAAACAAAACAAAATGTCTGCTCCTAGTTAGCAGGAATAATCATGGTTTTTTATCAATTTTAAAATTACGCGTTTTTCATTTGTTAAAGTGTCAGCTAGTATGTGTTGGTGGTCCGGGTATGTATCTTTCCAATACTCTTGTTGGAGTTTACTCTACCTTTAAAAGAGTTTGTGTTTACGACTGTGTGTTTTTGGTGTTATATTTATAAAAAAATGTCATTTTAATGCAATTCATTATAGATTTTGTACAAGAATAAGAGAACTTTTGCTTTTTAAATTACAAAGTTTTAGCAATACTCAAACCAGTGCTTAAAGTGGTTTACATCGTTTCTACACAAGTATATGAATATGTGTAGAAAATAAAGTCTTTTAGAGAAAAAAAAATAGCTCAGGTAATAAATAGAATAACAAACTCAGCACCAGTTATTATTAATCCCTGTTAGAGTGGTGCGCTGACAGCACATCGAGTGACTTTAACCTGATTGTACCTGAAAACAGCATCGCCATTCGAATGGGCACACTGCACACTCCATTGATCTTGGCATGTTCCATAGCCGCTTGGGCCTCAGCATCAACTTTCCTCTTGGATAATTCCTTATGCAGTTTGGTCATAGATGCTGGAAGACAAATGTTAAAAAAAAACCACAAGTTAATTAAAGACAATTCAAAACATCTAAAGTGGTTTTTTAAATCAAAAGTTTGGCCAAATGCTTACAGCTGCTCTATACAGGATGGCACTTTTCCAGTACATATAATTTTATACAATAGTTTGTTTTGATTTAGTTTTTTCATCTGATCACCCACAGTCATTATTAATTACCCTCCTGATTTGAAATCAAGTATTTTTACAATGTGGACTGGGTTTGGTTTAAATAACTGACAATTAATACTCAATGCAAACAAAATTATGGTTCACTCTAAATGAGTTTCATAAAACAAACTATTATCAGCGATTATATTAACATCTATTACAGACAGTACACAAATCAATATGCTATGTAAGTAGTATAGAATTTAAACTTTATTAAGAATAGCTCTTGAAGAAAACAGCTTTATGTTGACAAGAAGTGACTTCAAGCAAACCTCAAACGTCAGTAACTAACTTACTCTCTGACTCTACAGAACGAAGCATTGACTCGGGCCGTGACGGACTTGGGTATGATTTACGAGATTTACTCGACTTCTTAGACGACTGAGAACGACGCTCCTCATTTCGGCTCCCTTTTGATCCTTTGCTGGAGTTGGTTGGTCGTTCAGCCCCTGCTAAGTTACCTAGTCGACTGAAGGTTCTGTAATAAAAATAATACCAACATGTGTAATAAAAATAATACTAATGTGAACAAGGAAAATAATGGAAAGGAATGTTTCGTAAACAATTCCCCAATATATAGTTTAATGAGCAACTATTAAGGTGTTTAATTACTGTTAACAGAGTCACTTGTTTTAGAAAATATGACAAGAAAACATGTTACTGCCCAATATGCTATTCTTATTCAGTATCAGCAAAGAACCTTAAAGTTACTGTATAATACTTTATTTTCGCGGGATCACATTTTCGCGATTTAATGAAAATGGGTCAATTCGCGAACATTTATTTTCGCGAATCCCCCAACCCCCATCAATAAAAAAACTAAGTACAGATGTCAATAATTTTGTTTTAAACACGGAACTTAGTTCTGCCGGTTGTTACGCTAATCTGTATAACTAATTCTACATGTGCACACGAGTGCTATACACAGTACAGATTTGCTGTAATTAAACTGTGAAAGCATAAAACAATAGTTTTCCTGCTTTAACCAATCAAGACTTTATTTTTTACAAGTTAATAAGATTACAGAAGGTGTTTATCGCGATCAGTGTTTCTTAATCCTTATAACTGTTATAAAAACAAAAACCGAAAAGAAACGAAACAAAATTTGAAGCCACAAGCTACTAGTACTCAGTAACTTAATTCTGATTGAAATGAAAAACAGATTTAATACGAACAGGTGTCAGACTTGCAGGCCTTTGCGAAAAATAAAAATAAAATTGTGAAACATCTGAACATAGCCCAGTCCAGATTTTTTTACTTCCACATTTTTGATATACTGTAATAATGCATATTTACTTCCGTCGTTAAACACGTGTAGACGCTGCCGATGAACTGATCGCTAGCACATGTTGTTTTATTATCACGTATGTACTTATCATCATGTTCTTGATTTAAAGTTTTAAACACATTTTGTGTTTTGTGGTTTTTCTGTGACAGGAGGGAGCAGCACTTTGTTACTACTAGCCTCGTACATCGGAAACTAATGTTGTATAGTTGAACGAGACTACATTCCCCCCTCCCCATTTTTTGTTGGCCTTTATTTTTGCGTGAAAAACTCGAAAATAAATTCCACGTGAAAATATATAAGGTATTATACAGTACATGAAACGTCCGGTAAACAGTCACAGAACAGCATGGAAAAGAAAAACTAACTTGATGTGTGGGGGTTGGAGTCACTCCTACAAATCATTGCTCCTCAACAATGACCAAGTTAAATGCCAAATAGTATCCCTTGAATACCAAGGGTGAGAGAAAGAGGTATGTAACTAAGAATGGCTGCCTTGCTTGATGAGTTTACCTTCTGAACATAATGAAGTTTAATATTATTACTGAGATCAGATCAATCACTCTCAGGGTATTCATTAGGTTTCCTATCCTTACCAGTGCCTCATGACTCATGTGTCAAAGTCTGTGGTATGTGATGTCCTGTCTGTAAAAGTGCACAAAGAATTCCACTGATTTAAACGGCTCGAGTGAAATAAACTTATTCAATGCTGCTGATAGTTGCATCCAATGGTTCACCTCAATTCATGTTAAAATATTATAAATAATAATTAAATTAAACTTTAAAAAACATTTGATTATAAAAAAAAACTCAAGTTTTTTTAATAAGCAGTTAGATAAAGATTCATATATATAAAACGATAAATCAAGTTGACTCTGTGGCCACCACCGAGTCTACCCCTGCTGGTGACGTGATATTTATATCTATCTGTTCACTTCATAAAGCCAGGCAAAAAGAGCTAACCTTACATCCTGACCACAAGAATTCTTGATTTTGATGGCCTTTAGAACCTTTGGTGTTGGCGTCACCGTGTCTCTGTCACGCGGACTCCTCACACTAGCAGCAGACTGTGGGCTCTTCTCCCGCTTGTTGCTTGGAGGCGAATACGGTCGCTTCTGATCCTTGGATGTTTTAGATTCATAGCCTAGAAATAGGACACAGATGAAAACAACAAACATCCTCTCCTCACAGACAATCATCAATTACTTTATTTATCAATGGCATTTGGTACATTGTTATAATCTTAGGTCCTGGAAAAATATTTCTCTGATCAGACAAAGAGCAGACTCTTGTTTTATGTCACAAATAGATATCTAGAGGAACATTTAACACAGCTTATATGGCCAGCAATATTAAAAGTACAGTCCCTTGGGGTGGATGGTCTAGATATCATGGCCAATCTACCGACTATACTCTATACAGGCATCATGTACATATTGGTAAACCTCAATGATATGGACTCTAGAGCATATCTAAGACATCCCTGGGTAGTTGTGTAATAATACATCAAACTATCGATATATTTCCATAGTGTCTCGATAGCAATGCATCGGTAGTCAATTCAAGTATTGATAACGAATAGTTTTGATAGTATGCATAGTTAATTCCTCTGATCTTGTGGAGTAAAAATAATCAAAGATGTTCATTGTTATCCATCACTGCAAAGAAGTACCTCTGCGTCCCTGTTATGTTGGTTCCCTCAAATAATGTTTTCAACAGTCGGCGATATTGTCACTGCACAGTGATTGCAATTAAAGTCAAAATATGTGGTCAAGTTAATTTTTTTACACAAACATTGCAAACCATAAAAATTAAATTTTTCTGCTGAAACCTTCGAAATCATAAATAGTCTAATAATACGTTGATCTTTCTGCAAAAACATTGGACACCATAGAAAATAAAGCATAACAACAACAATGTGGGGTTTTTATATTATAAATTTATTAAATATGATTTCACTACTTTGTGACATAATAACAAATAATTAAGTACAAACACAGACATACACACAAACAGAAACATACTTACAGACACACATACACATACATGCATGCATACATCAATACATACATATATATTGGAAGATTGAAGTAAATAGTTAAAAAAAATATTTATTTTTATTACTGTTATCACCAGATTTAAGAATTTACAATACTACTGCAATACTACTATCACTATTGCAATACTATCACAATAGTAGTTTAACTATTGCAATACTACTGCAACAGTAAAACTGACTGCAATAGTCACCCTTATCCTTGGGTCTATTATATTCAGGCTAAGAATCCATTTGTCCAGAAACAGGCAGATTTGAAGATGGTGGCATTGGAAATGGATGAGGTTTACAATATGATCAAATCGGACAACTCATTGAGGGATTGGATCCCACAATCATCCATGTTCGGGGTGGTTTTACACACTACTGATGATAGGAAGGATTGGATCCCACAATCATCCATGTTCTGGGTGGTTATACACACTACTGATGATAGGAAGGATTGGATCCCACAATCATCCATGTTCGGGATGGTTTTACACACTACTGATGATAGGAAG
>JAECMU010410701.1:0-14276 GCA_016106625.1 Dracogyra subfuscus
CATAGCGACTTGTACATAATTAGAAACTTAAAATAAAATTCACATATAAACCGCACCGTTATATTAACCGCCCCCTCCGATATAAAAAAAAAAAGTATCGGCTTATACTCCGCAAAATACGGTAATGTATATGGTTATGCCACTGTACATGGTATTTCTAGTGTTTTGGGGAAACTGAAACTACTGAACAATTGAAACAAATCTTGCTCTGCTGAATGCCACAGACAAGTTATATCTTGCACACAGCTTGTCTCAGTCAAATTCCAATTGCTCCAGAAGTCTTGACAAGAATATATCTTCTACCATCTTATTATTTCATTATATCACTGTCCCCTTTTCAGTGAAAATATTGTTTTTCCTTTGGCATGCAGCATTCCTATTTGGCTGGACATCAGGATTCACTAAACTTCCAGCAAAATGATATCCTACAACAGAAAATACAATCCAGTGTAAATAAACAGCAAATATTTCACAACAAAGGAATTATAATATGATGTAGGATATGCCATGAATTTTACTGTTAAACATCACAAAATCAGTAAGGGCAAATCCACAGATAGTCACAAGGGAAGTTCTGAAGCATCATATTTAGTATTTGTTTTGGGTATGATATACTTTTATTAAATTAAAACATATTAAAACAAAGTGTTGATCATATGTTCACATATTAGATGCCGTGTGAGGTAATTATGAAATCAGTATTACAGGTAATTTGTTTTGGTTAGAACATATTGATTTATTAATCATTTATTAATTCTGACATTATGATGATGAGAGGAAACCTGCCACATTTTTCCATTGGTAGCAAGGGATCTTTTATATGCACCAACCCATAGACAGGACAGCACATACCACAACCTTGGTGCACTGACTGGAATTGGAAACAGCCTAATGGTCTCAGACAGGAATCGATCCTAGAGCGACCACACATCAGACAAGATCTTTACTACTGGGCTACTACCTGACTCTGTCCCATCCCCACAGTATTGCAGAGATTCACAGCAATGTTCCCTGACTGGGATCGACCCTAGATCGACCGTGCGTCAGGCGAGGTCTTTACCACCTGGGTATGTCCAGCCCCTACCACCTGACTATGGGCCACCACCACAGTATTAGAGATATTCACAGCAATGACTGCAATAAAACAGAATGATTTCTTGAGTTTCTGTACACTTACGTCATCATCTTCTGGTAAACTGGTGTTTTTCTCACATGATGCACTTTCAACCTGGAAAACACAAAAAAATATTATTATATATTTTAAGCAAACATGATACGACTTTAACCGTATGGATATAGAAGTAGACATTTTTATGCTTATTGTTGCTAATCAGTGGGCTAATCTAATGAGTTCAAGTTTCTGCCATTCTACTTTTGTTGAGAAAGGAAAACTGCTGCTACCACGAAATGGGCTCTTTTCAATTAGCAACAAGGGATCTTTTAAATGTGGCATTCCAGTGACAGGATAATACATACCAAGACCATTGTTATGTCAGTTGTAGAGCACTGGCTGGAATGAGAAATAGTCTTATGGGTCCACTGACAGGGGCGGATCCCAGACCTAGACCGACCGTGTATCAGTCGAGCACTGTACTACTCGGCTATGTCCCTCCAACCCACCCCTGTGTTTGGTATGTTACAGATTAAGTACCCTGCTCCCCTCCAAAAAACAACAACAACCAAACACTGCATCCAAAATAACATTCACAGCATTACCTTTTCATTAGACATGTCAGTATCACATCGAGTTGAGTTTTGTCTGTCTGACATCTGTTTAACCGATTCAGTCACTCTGCTTTTTACCATCTGCAAAACAATTTTATGTCTGGACTTTACACAAGAATGAGATCTAACTGATGTATGTTCATCCTCACAAATAGTTCTTTGCTGAATGGTTTTCATTTCTTTATGCACATTGCTAGGAGTAAGTCCATCTGAGATGACATCAGAATCTGGTAATTTTCTTGATCGTTTTGAATTCTGTTCTGTAGAATTCAAAGAGACGTGTTGCGACTGATTTCCAGGACTGTCTAATGCTGTTTCATCCTTGTGCTGTTTTTGTACAAACTTTCTTTTACAAGGAGAGTGTGCCAACTGAACACCAGACTCTGAAAACAAACACCTCCTCTTAGCTTCACTCCGTGGCGTGTACTCGTGTACCGCTGTAGCACTAATTGGTGAAATATCTTTCATTTTATTATATTTTTTGAAAACACGGTCAAGACTTTCCACCCTTGTGACTTTAGAAACAGGATTTTTCACAAGTGTACTGCATACGTCATTACTTGATGACTTCTTGTTAACTTTCTCCTTCTGAACATAACTACACACTTTTGAAACAGTATTTTGAGATTTCCTCCTGGATCTTACAGGTTTCTTCCCCTCTGTGGTAGCTGCTTTCTGTATGGCTTTAGAATTCTTCAAAGGTGTCACCTTAAACTCAAAAGGATCATCCTCTACTACCTTGTTGTCCGTCTGTTTAGAATTCATCTTGCCTAGACTGGTCCTGGTGTTCTTTTTGTTCATCGGTTTCTTCTTGGCATTGTTGTATTTCTCATTCCACAACCTCAAACCTTTAACAGTATTTGCTTTGTTTTCACACTTAGTCACATGAAAAGCTTTCGTAAACATTAACTTTCGTTTTGCTGTTCTTGTCCGTCTAGAATGAGAAATTAACAGTTTTCTGTTTGAGTTTTGTTTCTGTAAACTGTTACACCTAAAATTACCCAGGACTTTGACTTCACTATCAGTATTGTCGACACGATCAAGTCCTGATTTAATTAGCTTCGAGTTGCTTTTTGACACTTTATTTTTTGTCGATTCGTTATTTTCAGATTTTTTGGATTGAGATGTAAAGATTTCACTGACAGAATATACTGGTACCGATTCATTTTTTAGCTTATTGGTTGAGTCTGTTGCACATGATGACAGAATCGGCTTGTTGTCAGTGATGCTATCTTGTGAAAAAGAGTTAGACAAACAGATATCTTTTGCCAGCTCTTTCTCTTGTGCTGTAATTTCTATAACTGAGCAGTCATCAAGATCAGATTCAGAACTACTAGATGCGTATTCACAAAGAAAGTTTGTGCTATTCACGGCTGGTTGTTTCCTTCTCAGGTTTTCCCTAACACAACTGAATGATGATTTTACCTGTCTTTGTTTTACACCTGCATTAAAATGAGTTCTCTCTTGTTTCTCTTTGCCATCCATCAAGTCTTCTACCCTCTCCTGTTCTACCACAATCATGGCCATAATGTTCTGCAGCTTAGCAGAATTCAAACAAATGTTGGCATTAGAATTATCCGTTTCACTCTTCTTCAGTTCACAATTCACTTGCTTGTTTTTGAATTTTACGCTGTCCTGATTTTCTGCCAAAGTCTCCAAAATGTCTAAACCACCGGAGTCCTTCTGTTTGTAAGATTGCTCTACTTCCCCGTCAATTAAGTCATCAGTGGATCCAGCAGGCACATGATGTGTACTAAGATCCGTCCTAGATGGAGACAACACAGTGCTGGGTTCCACTTTAGGACTTTGCACATCCGAAGTGTTGGGTTCAAATGGGCAAACTTTGGCAATTTTATTGCAAGGTACTAGATTTGATTCATTGAATTGAGTGCCCATCTTAAGCAAGTCAAATGTTGATGGATTCTGACGTTTTAGTTCTGCTGGTATCTTGGGAGCCAATCTGTAAGACCTTGGATTTATGTCGATACAATTAGGCAAGCTATGAGCTGTGGAGATAGATAAAACAAAGTTAAATTAAATTATATATTTTATAACTGACACAAGAACTACAAGTAAATCACTTATACCATCAATGGAATACATTTTATAGATATGCTTATGCAACTGAGAATATTTGTAGACTAAACTACACCAAAGTTATTGTCAGACAAGCATTCTGAGAGTACTGCTAACGCGATACATGTCCCTTACCAGGCCCAACAACTGTTTTTATCTCTGAAGGGCCATAACTATGTAAAAAGTAGGCGAGGCAGTGCTCTCTTGATGTGCGGTCAGTTAAGGATCGATCCCCCTCAGTGGGCCCATTGCACTATTTCTCGCTTGAGCCATTACACAATGATTGGTACATCAAAGGCTGTGGTATGTGCTATCCTGTCCATGGGATGGTGCATATAAAAGATCTGTTGCTGCTAATCGAAAAGAGTAGCCAATGAAGTGGCGACAGCGGATTTCCTCAGTACCTGTGTGGTCCTTAACCATATATCTGATGCCATATCAATATAAATAAAATGTGTTGAGTGCATCATTAAATAAAACATTTCCTTCTTCCTGTAAAAAATGGGCCGATCCCCATGAAAGTCAGTTGGTCTGTAACTATATAAGTAAGGAAGGAAATGGTTTATTTAATGACACACTCAACACATTTTATTTATGGTTATATGGCATTGGACATATGGTTAAGAACCACACAGATTTTGATGGAGAAAACCCGCTGTTATCATTTCATAAGCTACTCTCTTTCGATTAGCAGCAAGGGATCTTTTATATGCATCACCTCATAAGACAGGATAGCACAGCATTTGATATACCAGTCGTGGCTGGAGTGAGAAATAGCCCAATGGGCCTACTGACGGGGATCGATCCCAAAACGACGGCACCTCAAGGGAGTGCTTTTACCACTGGGCTACGTCTCACCCCTATATCATAAAGCTATACACAAAATGTCGTCTCAGTATCTTGAGGCATTGTGGGGAAAAAAGAAGAAAACTATATATGGGTGTGATGAACAGACAGATACACAGATAGACACAAAACCTATAGGCCCCTCCTGTGTTACGCATGGAGGGATAATAAGACATATGCATATTTTAAATGAGAAGCTCAATGTTCTTTTCTTTAAAAGAAGCTGATAAAATATTTAGCAAAATTAAAAATTTGGTATAAAATTACCACTTGGTATAAAATAGCCCAAAGAGAATTCTGGAGCCAAGAAGGAGTGACGAAGAGCCTGTGTGGGTGTCAACCTTTCATCTGCAAATAAATCACTGAAGAGTAAAGCATATTTTTAAAATATGACAGTAAATAGAATAAAACATCCAAGCAGACAACTAAACAAAATCACAAATAGCACAATAATTAGAATAATTTCAGTGTGGTATCGAATTAATGGACATACGTCCTCCTACTTTGAAATAGAATAAATATTCTGATGACGTTTTTCCTTCAGTTTTTTAACTTTATAACTTGGATACCAAGTTTCAACTGCCTAGGACTTTAAAGTTTGTAAAAAAAACAAGCTACAAACAAAAATTAATGTTGGAAAAGTAACATCTATTTTACACTGTCTGAAGGTGAGACATAAACAATAACACCCAGATACAAACTTGTCCTTTTTTCACCTGAGATATATTTCAATAAATATCATACCTGGATTGTATCTTAACAATTCTGCCAAGAAGTTCGCAAATGCATAGTTTCGACTGTCTCGTAAGTGTTGCATCACACAGATTGTTGCTAAAATGACAAATAATTTAAACTGTTAAATACAAATAAATACCGACTATAAAACAGGGTTGGAAATTTTTTTGGGACTACCAAGTACCTAAATTGTGGTAGCCCAGCATCATATTCTGGTAACCCAAAAACATTCTTATACAGTACTCATACTTATACTCATTGTGAGCTTAGCACGGGGTGGGCTTATTCCCACACATTGGGCAAGTTTTGAATTATTTTTAAAAAATAATAATAATAAATAAAATAAATAATAATGATTAAATGAATCAGGAAGAAAAAAAAGAAAAAAATATCCAGTAACACATCTATTAATTGGGGTTCCATTTGCTATTAATAATGAATAAATAATAATTATTTATTAATTTAACTGTGTGTCTCTTTTATTAGTATCTAATTATAAGAAACACACATTCTATGTTACAATTTGTAATAAAAATCAGACAATGGCATCTAATTGCAAGTTCTAAACAAAACAAAATGTTTAGCTTTATTCAAATGACATGAAGTTTTGAAAACAATATTAAAAAACTAAGTGCTTTTACTCACTGTCAGGTTGTGGTATTTTGGAAGTTACTGCCTGATGGTTTTCAAAAAACTTTCCACGCCGAAAAACATTCACTGGAAACCGGCCCAGTAGTTTAGTCATCTGTAACAAAAGGGTGAAATATTAATCGGAATCTGGGTTAACCCTGTCCATTACTATATTAGCTGATTACTATTTGTTATACATTTGTTATATATTTTAATTAATCACCTTTGATTAATTTTCAGTGAAATAATATAAATATCTGAAAATGGGCTCAAACTAAATTTGTTCCAGTGCGAGCCTTGAGAATGTGAAGAAACTTGATAACATCAAATTGTATTAATCAGTTTCCGTTTAATGAGTTAGTTTTCTACCAGTCAAGCAGAACAATGAAAATTGCCCAGTATTTCAAAATGTTCTTAAACATGGACATCTCATACTTGGAATAAATGTTTAACGGCATCCCAACACAAAAATACACATCAACTATTATTGGGTGTCATAAAAGGTTTAATGTTCATAAATGATCGTTTAGAACACTGTACTTCATTTAATCAACAAGTATGTATTTTATTTCATTGTATACAAGTATTAGTATTCCATCCCTAACAGTTTATGAAGTTGAGAAAATTATGCAATACCTTTTACTCTATTTTTTAATTGGTGGACTGATTTACATCTTCACCGTATTGGAACTATTTTTTAGAAGCCTCATAACACCACACCAATTTTCTCAGTGAAAACTTCCACCGACAGAACTGAACATATACTTACACTGTGCAGCAATTCATCTTTAGTTGTTCCACTGAACAGACTCTCTCCAAGATAAAGCTCGGCCAGAACACACCCGAGTGACCACATGTCCACCTCCGTTCCAAACGGGATTCCAAACATCACCTAAAATATCATGGACAACTTTTATTTTAGGGTTTCTACTTATTAAATCAATGCTGTAGCATGATGTAGCATACCTACAAATTTCCAGTATTGTTTACTGGGAGGGAGGGGGGAATGGGGTGGGTGTGAGTGGACTGGGATGTAAATAAGTGAAACTCAGACTGATATATGATAAGAAAATCACTAATAAATTACTGCTAAACTATTTTTGGTACCAGTATTTTTTTGTGTATAAATACACTAATATTTCTGGATCACTTGTTCAAACTTCTATTTTTCACAAATGCTGGCTACAAATCAAAATACCAAACATCATCTTGTATCATGGCAATAAACCCACAAACATAACCCTGTAACAGTTCACAAAACAAAGCAATCATGAACAAATCCACAAATATCCCTTTATCCATAAGTACACAAAAAATACGGGTATAACCGTTTCAAAGTCTGTTCATCCTGGTTTATGTGTTTTCTAAGGTAGTGAAACATTATCAGTTTATAAACCATAAACCAAACTACTTGAAGACCTAGTGCCTATTTGAAGTATTTTATTGCTTACCCATTTAACTGTACTATAGTAATACAGACAATTGTGACCATGCAATAAACAAATATTTTATCAAACATATAAGTGATAAAAAATCTTGGGTTCATTCAAATGTCCCTAGCCAGGAATGATGGTGTGTTCCCTGACAGAAAATGTATAATAACATGGGAAAACAACTGGAGTGTGATAGTGTCTCTTTATTGAACACTAACCAACAGACCCCAGTCAATGTTACCTCTGGGGCTCTGTACAGCAGAGTTTGCAGCTCAAAGTCATGGTAGTACAAGGAAACTTCTTTGTGGATGTGGTGAATGGCATTTCCAAAATCTATCACCTTCAACGAACCGACATCATGCACTGGAATCATAACACAAATGACTAAATTCAACACAGATCGCTCTAAAATAATAAACTTAACATCAGAAAATTAACTTAAGTAGAGTCAGTGTTTTTAATTTCTTAAAACTACAATAGTAACAAGACAATAAACCCTGCTTGCTAATAATGAAAACAGAATGTGTAGAAAAGTTAATTTTCAGTTTCTTCATTTCCTAGTTAGTAAACATTATGGTAATTCAAAACACCCCCAGTTTAGTCATCTTTTATTTACTTTGGAATTCAGTGTCTGCTATGGAGTTATCTGCCCTTAAGCATGCAATTTAAAAACATAACAATACAATTTCGTCAGGCTATATTTACTTTTTAATTCAATTTCTGCTAAGGAAATATTTGCCCTCAAGCATGCATGATCCACCTAGATTTTATTTACTAATTGCAGATGCCCAACATCCCTAATTTTTTTTTTTTTTTACTTTTTGGATGTCCCAAATTATGACTTCTACTGAACAAAATACGGTAATTTAAATTGGACATGATAAAGTTATAAATAAAAAGTGGCTCTTACAATAGCAAAAAAAGAAAAGAAAAAAGTTTGATATAATAAATAAAATAAAACATCTTAAAAATTGCTCCAAATGTTAGACATCCAGAGCTTATAAAATAAATAAGACTACAGGTGCAGATAAATTTGTATTAATTAGTGACATCATTTCTGGTTATTAGTATATAAATATATATTGTTAAATAAGACAGAAATTTGGAAAACAGTACAACAATGAAAGTACCATCCTTAAGAAGAATGTTCTCAGGTTTGATGTCTGCGTGAATGGTGTTCTGCCGTTGAAGAAAACCTAAAACCTGTAGTAACTGGAACGCAACCTTCCTGATCTTCTCAATTAACTAAAAAACAATTATTCACATTAATAGATCAAATGTAAAGAGAAAAAAAAGAAGAAGAAAGAAACAAAACTACCACTCTGAATGCCAGTATCTGCATAACTCAAGGTAGGAAAACCATACGATCTTGTATATAGATATATGTCTATTTACACACAACCAAAGTGTGAAAGAGTTTTTCATTGTGCACATCTTTTCTAAGTCATAAGGCCTATTGTTAATGTCCCCCATAATCCCCCGAATTGTATTGTTTTGTTTCAAATGTTGTGAATAAATTTTATCACATTAAGATCATAAACTAATTTAAGAGAAGAATTTTGATTCCCCCACCCACAAATTACTGATAACAAAACTAATATTTTTAATCCTTTGATAGATTTATTATGCCCAATTTCAAATTCAAACATTTTGTAAGATGAAGATGATTAATTTGGATTTTTATTTTTAATTCACACTTTGAAGTCTGCATCATCTTTAATACTTTTGTAGACAGACCTAATTCAACGAATAGTTACTAAAAAGATTACATACCTGACAGTTTGGCAGATTATATTCTTCAAAGACACCAGTTATTGGAGTAGGGTGAAGAAATTCAAACACTAAACAAAAGTGTCCATCAAATGTAAAGGTATTCTATTAAAAAAACAGGAAAAACGTTAAGAGTTTTTATATGGAGAACATGTAGTACAGGGTTTCATTTCTCAAATGTTACTTCATACCCATGGTTTCAACATTGGAAATTTTGTGTTCTTTTACAAACAAAAGGGAATTTTCTGTTTTATGTTAAAAACATCTCATTAAGGTAAATTGCTACCCTCATTGATCCCAAAGCATTCATTAAACAAATGCTGATTCTGTAAGGTATAATGATAAACAAGCATTTTGAGAGTACTGCTAAAATAATACATGTCCCCTACCAAACCCAACAATTTTTCTTATCTCCTAAATTCAAGGATCATACTTCTGTAAAAAGTTGGTAACTCACCATGAAAGTTAAACTTGATCAGTAACAATAAAATTTCAAGTCAATATCTCCTAAGTTCAAGTGCTATAACTCTGTCAAAAATGAGTAAATCGCCATGAAAATCAAATCTGATCTGTAACAGTATATGATAATGCTATACACAAAATGTCAGCTGAATATGTCAAGGCATTCTAAAACAAAACATCAAGTAAAATATATGTGGGATAGATGGATGGAATGACAGACAGGACAAAGATGAAATCTAATAAATTGAACCTCACAACATCAAAGTGATTGTTTTTCTTAAAAATTGTTTAACAAACTGATCAGGATCAGCAGATTAAATTTTAGTCAGTAAGTTAAATGTAAACAATATTTTATGTTATGCCTAATACAGGTTTGTTTAAAAATTATAAAACCGAATTCTATAAACTGCTTTAATGTAGCCATGTGAAAACTAAAGTGTCAAGCTATTTACACAATATGAGGTTCTTTAATACATGTATTACCAAATAAAACATAAATCAATTATATAGTCAAACAGGACCCTGAACAAACCTCAATCCTGTCGAAATTGGCCACGTTTTATTGTGCTGAATTTGCTAAATTTTGAAACACAACCTCTAAACACTGAATCCTGTCTAAATATTAGGTGCCCAGCATGGTGTAGTTTACACCAGACCTGTCAACCTTTAGTCAAGAGAAAGCAGGAGATGTGTGTTGAAAAAGCAGGAGATTTTGTCAAAAAGCAGGAGATTTTTTTAATTAACACAATTTAACCCCAAAATTGCAAGATTTAAAAAAAAAAAAATATTACAACAAGTTATATGAATACTATATAAGGTCATATATAATATTATCTTGGCATAAAAAAAAAAATAATATATATATATATATATATATATATAATTTTATTTTTAAGTTTAAATATTATTATGATTTAATACATATTTAAAAAATATTTAAAAACAATTATCCAAAAAATTTAAGTACATGAACAAGAAAAATAAAATAAATAATAATACATTTACGGTGTTACACTTAAGCCTTACAGGTTACATTACATTATTGTTTGTGGTTAGTGTACCTAAGCACCAAATACAAATTTATATAAATCTTATAAATCATAATCAGTTTCTGCTATAATATGGAACGGTGGTGTGGTACTTATTTAAAATCATTATAATGATGCAATAAACATTGTATTTTCATTAATCACAAGTAAAACCTCATTACTGAGATTGTGTGAAATATACCGGAATTATACCCATTTCCGTGAGTAACTTTTATGTCAATGTCAAAGATTTTTTTTTTTAATTGTACAAAAATAATTTCTTAAAGTGTACCTATAACCAACATTTTACTGCACAAACATACAAAATTAACTGACACAAGTAGTTTTATACAGCTAATTGGTCTTTTGGTTGTCTTGCTGTGACATGTGATTTTAACATGCATTGTGTGTATCGCCATCAACTCGGGAGTCTGGCAGTTCCGATTCGTGTGTATCGCTGTCAACTCGAAGACTGGCAGTTCCGATTCGTCATAGTTGCATTATGTAATCCAGTGGGAAGACGTTTTACAATTCAGACGTGTTATTATACCTAAACTGGACAGGAATATTTATATGACAACAATGAATATCAATACACAGCCTGTTGGCAGTGACGAATTAGCGGCAAACAAACATTACAATAAAGTCATTTTATAAACTCCATGTGCTTTTTCGTGAATTTCCGTGATTATCCTTTTAGAATTATTTCCCTTTATTTTGTTTTCGGAAAAGTGACGGTGAAAAAAAAAAGTTTTTTTTTGTTTGTTTTTTATCGGGAGATTTATTGTTTTGTCAGGAAATTTATTGTTTTGTCAGGAGATCGGAAGAAAGGTTAAAAAAGCGGGAGACTCCTGCATAAATCTGGAGATTTGACAGGTCTGGTTTAGACAGGTTTTATTGTATATTTTATTTGTTATGTTTGCTCTTTGAAATGCTACCTTGATCCAACCCCTGCAATTAAGAAAATGTTCATTGCAAAAAAAATGTAACACTAACAAAGTTCAGTATAGTCCTCACCATATAAAATGTGGTGGAGAATTTTAAAAATCCACAGCATTGCCTATTGCCGTTAGCAACTGATCATCTGATAAAAATATATATCACTTAAATCATCTTTCTGTTTTCTTTTTGAGAAAGAAATGTTGGTCAGTAAAGAGGTGTGATATAGGGCGACACACTGAAATTACTTGTTTTTTTCTAAAAGAAATGTAAACATGTGTGATTCCGTTACATACCAGAAGATGCACTGTGTGAGAGAAGTGACATGGATCAGCCACAGCCAGTCTCCACAGACAATGTCTCTCCTGCACTCCGATGTTATAAAACGACTGGTGCATCACTTTTATTATCACCGGCCGGTTCTCACAAAACATATCCTGCAACACAAAACCAGAAACATCTACTTGTAATAATTTCATAAACATTTTCAACACGTGTTCAAGTTAAACGTACACACATAGCTACCTCTATTAACCAATGTTGGAGTAAGTCATCTTAATATGATCCTACATCATATACCAGTCAGAACATCATTTAAAAGATGGGGGGGGGGGGATGGAGAGGGACAGGAAATTAATCTAATTCTCTCTTTGCAGAGTTTTATTGTTACTTGTTGTGTTCAGATTAAGTCCTAATTACAATGTATTTACAGCATTTATTGGCCTTTTAACTCAAAATGTTTACGATCAAATGGTACACCAGACTTCATACTGAAACAATTAAAGATGTTATTAAATGCTCCTCTAACTTAGATTGTGGGAGACCCATTTGAGGTATTATCATATTAATATAATATAAATTCACATGCTAAGGTAGATAAAACAGGGCTCGAAATGCAGTGTTAGTACATGCACCGGTGCATGCCGATTTTTAAAACTGTAACTTTTAAAACTGGGTGCACACGGTGCACGCTAATATTTGTCAAGTACTGTGTATTGCGTACTACTAGTATTATGTTGTCTATCAGATTCAGACTCAAGTTGTTGAATTTAGTGTATGATTTCGTAATCTTTTCGCCACATGAAAATGAAAACTTTTATCTTATGGGCGTATCCATTTTGTATCCTATAATCCTACTTACAACAATGGCGCCCTTTCGGGCATTTCCTAAAATTGCCAGCAATATCGCAGTTATATAGGTGAACGGTATTAGGGAAGGTGGTCGAGACTGACTTTGTGGCATCCACGCGCATAACACAGTTGTCGTCACTGACAAATTGAACTCTGCCAGATATGTGACCATTACAAAGTACCGTAACTGCTTGAACATTGTCGACCTCAGATATGGGCACTTGATCAGATGATTACAAATGTGCAGGTGCGTTACTCGCGTAGTTGACTCGAAGTCAGCCAGTGATTATTTCAATCGCAGCTTCTCGTCAAATTCCATAGGCTAATACCAACAGATCTTATCAAGTTAAAAAAGTTGATAACTTGCTTAATAAAAACCACAAATATTCATACGTTTTTATAATAGGCCTATTATAGATTTCTGTAAGGTGTTTACGTTGGGTGAAATTTTCCAATTTGATCAAGAATCATTAATAAACGCAGTTGTATAATGTTCCGGTACTGTTAATAAATAAATATAGGTAATGCCAAATAATTCCGAATAGCTTCGTATAAAAAAACAAAGTTGTATGACACACCCCCAGTGACCGTGATCCAATTAAGACAGTTAAATTAAAAAGAAAATGATAATCAACACTGTAATCAAGGTAATTAAAACAGAATTTACCTTATTGTTGGTGCATGCAGAATTTTAATGGTGCATGTAACTTTTATTTCAGCATGCAATTGGTGCATGTAGATATTTTTTTTTCATTTCTAGCCCTGTAAAATTACTTGAACAGGTCTCCAGGAAGTGATGGGGAATGAGTAATAGATTGCCATTTGTGTTTTGCAGCTTCAGAGCTGACGTAAAAATGTCTGTGTTCAGCAAATATTATAATCTGTTGACTGCTGAGAAATTCAGACCAATCTACATGGTAAGAAAAAATTAAACAAAGAGGTAATGTTAATATATATATATTTAAAAAAATGAATTAACTATATACATGCTCTTACCATTCCAGTTATGAATGGTTAAGTAAAGTTAAGAATACAATAACCTAGTAACAGACTAAAAGAAAAACCTTGGCTCCCACTATGACAGCGAACTGGCCTTGTGTGGACAGCTTGTCGGTCAAATGGTATCGCCGTGAGAGAATCTGCCCATCTATGGGTCGGAACTGGTCACGCTTCTTGTGTTTTGCTGCAAACACAAAGAAAATCACAACTTTTTATACATTATAATGTTTATACATTTATGTACCAAGCAAATTCCACGACTTGGGCATCGAATTTGGTAAATTAGATGGCAAGGTCATTTGACATAGACTGATTGTGTTCGAGTATGGTGGCCAATTAGTAACTTAAAAATAATTTCCAGGGCACTGTGGCATTATATCATTATATTAGTATCCAAACACTACGGTTACAGCAGCTTCTTGTCAGATATCATTATACTAGTATCCAAACACTGGGGTTAAAGCAGCTTCTTGTCAAATATCATTATACCAGTATCCAAACA
>JAECMU010411029.1:0-14715 GCA_016106625.1 Dracogyra subfuscus
TTACCATCACTGTTTTCACATTGATCCATGCTCTAATCATGGTACAACTATGTCAAACAAGCACTAGACTTTATTTTGTTTCATGAAGCATCTACTGACATGATTAGCAAATGCTGCACGTGTGTTGTTTTAAGACATTCGACCTGAAGTTCGCATACATATAACGTGGCATAATCCTACATATTCAACATATTTAGTGTATGTAAGGGACACGTTGCTTTCGAAAGTATTATATGTCAAAGGCGGTTAGGTTTTCTTTAATGTTTTGTTTCAAAGAAAACAACAAGGTCGACAGATCAGGGAAGGATCCCTTACTTTTGCTTATTAAGCTGACAGAAAAGCTAAAATTAAATTGTCTTAAATTACACCGAAGCGCATCTACAATAAAAGCTTAACAAAGTAGAACGCCGCTGTATCTCAATAACAGTTTGCAATCTTCTACGTTCAATGTTAATCATTATTTATATTTATATATCCCAGTCAACAGTATGATCGCCAGTTATTAACACATTTACCAAAAACATGAAAACATGGACCATTAAAGAGGAAGCACATACGGTGCGGCAGACATAAAGCAAAATGTTGGTTTTATTTTGTCTGACATATTTGCTTCCAGACATTGATCAGCATACCTGCTATATTGGCAGTGTGCCTGAAAGATCGTCTTGCAATTACCTCGCGTGGCCGTAATTAAAACCATCTGGTAGAAACGAATATAAGGGAGCGAAAGGTATGCAGATGATCGTTGCTGAAACATGTGCGAGAACCTGACTCTCCTAATAAGGCGAGAAGCCGAGCGGTGCCCGGGCTGGCTGCGTGAAATACACTCTCGCTACAACACAGTCTGCTATTGGTGCAGCAGATCTCTAGCCTGGACTCACTGCTGTACTATGCCTCGTTACCGAATGTTACGTGAAGAGCTTGTCTCAGGAATAGCTACTCTACAAAAAGTAGAATCATTTTCATTGATGTTTTTTTCAATTAAATCGCAGTGACATAACCTAGTCGTTGAGTACTAAATGTTTTAAGATAGAATCCCTTTAAAGGAATGTTTATTAAATAGATGTGGGGTGTGTGAGGATTTTTCGGTTTGCTTTTTCTTTCTTTCTTTTTGTTTTTTATTAAAAAAAATTCTTATCATTTGTGTTTCACACATTAAATCTTTAACTACTGGTCTTTGACGTGTTGTTGTGGGAAATCCATGTACAAAAACACGATGCTCCAGCTACCCACCCCCTGAACTTTACTGTTGATCGAAGAGAGTACCTATATTTTAGGCAACAGGTTTCTATTGGTCTCTATGGTTGAATCGTAACAGCATGAACAGCACACATGTACCAACATGGCTATAAGTACACATCAGAACAGTTACAGTTCAAGTTTGTTTTGTATCAGAATAGACCTCGTATGTAACATAAAAACAGACTTAATTCCTAAGATTTGAAACATTCGTCCATTAACAATTACACATGAGTGAAACAGGGGGGTGGTTATTTGATTGCAAACCCCTCCCCCATTCTTTCTCCCTTAGATGAGTGGATTAGTATCAAATGTGTAAATACGTTAAAAACAACTAAATGAATACGTTGATCTATTTACAGGAATATTTTCGTTGAAAAATACGTCAACCCCCAAGCCTACAGCGACGGCACCTCACACTATAAAACAAATAAATAAATAAATAAATAAATAAATAAGGCTACACAAATATGTAAGATAACAATTTACATACATCAACAAAACATACGTCTATCAGGAGCAAATCCAGGGGACCTACCCAGCACCAACCTCCTGCTTCTGTAGGTCAACTAAGTTAGACACCTCTCCTTCCTCCCACAACATTTGTCCATTAGTAGCAAGTTATATGGATCATCCCACATACAGGATAGCACATACCACGGTCTTTGATATACCAGTCGTGGTACAATGACCAACATGAGAAATAGACCCATCGACGAGGATCGATCCTAGATCGACCGCGCACCAACGGAGATCTTCACCATTGAGCTTCATTCCTCCCGAAATACCTGTAGGGGTGGGATCTAGCTTAGTCGGTAGAGCGCTTTCTTGTGATTATGTGGTCGCAGGATCAAACCTTCTCGGTGGAACCATTATTTGATTGGATTCCCTGATTCCGACCCACAACTCTTATGACAACAAGTGTCCCACGACTGGTGTATCAGAGGTTGTGGTATGTGCTGTCCAGTATGTGGAAAAGTGCATATAAACGATCCCTTGCTGCAAATGAAAAATGTTATTGGTTTTGTCAGAATTACCTAAATAATGTTTGATATTTAATAGCCAATAATTTATTACGAAATAACCGGCCTCGGTGGCGTCGTGGTTAAGCTGGTAGGTCCTGGGTTCCGATCCCAGTCGAGGCATTGGATTTTTAATCCAGATACCGACTCCAAACCCTCAGTGGGTAGGTGTAAACCACTGACACCGACCAGTGATCCATAACTGGTTCAACGAAGGCCATGATGTGTGCTATCCTGCCTGTGGGAAGCGCAAATAAAAGATCCCTTGCTGCCAATCGGAAAGAGTAGCCCATGAAGTGGCGACAGCAGGTTTCCTCTCAAAATCTGTGTTGTCTTTAACCATATGTCTGATGCCATATAATGGTAAATAAAATGTGTTGAGTGCGTCGTTAAATAAAACATTTCTTTCTTTCTTTAATTACGAAATGTGCTCTAGTGCTGTGATTAAAGAAAACAAACTTTAAATTTGACTTCAACAAAACATCTGTAATGTTATTAAACAAAATATTCCTTTAGTTTTCTTTAGAACATCTTATAATTGATCATGGAACCCAGTTGAAACCCAGTCAGTTACGTTACAATAACATTTCATTGTAAACAGTCATAATAATAATAAATGTTTCATCTTTATTTTCAGATCGAGAAAATCAGTCAATTTTGATTACGTAAGCATGTTATTACTGCTGTTTTAATAATGATCAAGCCTTCTTAAAATAATTTTAATAACACTATCAAAAACTGACCACGTCTCTTGGCCCCTAATTAATTTTGTTGAGTATAGTTTCATTTTAACATAGATGGGAAGTAGCTCAGTGGTAGAGCGCTTGTCCGAGGTATGATCGATCACATCCTAGGAGATGGGTTTTTCCTGTCCCAACTACTGCCAAGCAACTGATGTAATGAAGGCCGTTGTTTGTGATGTCCTCTCTATGGACAAATGCATACAAAATATATTTTACTGCTATTCCTTAAGCGTAACCTATGTGGCGGCAGTGCGTTTCCTTTATCTCTCCAGACCAATTGTTGACGTAAGAGTAGTTTAGGCACCAAGTGGCGCTAGTGAAAAGTTTACTGAAATGTCGTTAAACAAATATTCATTTTCTTTCCTTCCACGATATGTGATTAACTAATAGTAAAAGCTATGATATGCACCATCCTATCTGTCGGATAGTGCAAATAAAAGATCCCTTGCTAATAATGGAAACGGGTTTCCTCTCTAAGACTATATGTCAAGATTACCTAATGTTTGACATCTAAAAGTCGATGTTTACTAAATCAATCTGCTCAAGTTGTGTGGTTAAAGAAAACAAAGTTTTAACTTGACTAAAACTGTTCTTCAGTGGCGAATCTGGAGCCGGGAAGACTGAGAACACGAAGAAGGTTATCCAGTACTTCGCTGTGGTGGCCGCCGGCCAGAAACATCAAGAGGAGGAAAGCGCCGAGACGGTAAATAGTTCAATATTCACATACACCTACAACCCCTTCAAAAAGCAAAAGCAACAAAAGACAAAAAAACAAAAAACAAAAAACAAAACAACAACAGCAAAACCCCACCAAATCCACACCACCACCACCACCAACAAACAAACAAACAAATACAAAACTATCCAAAACTCACCAAAAAAAACAACAACAAAAAAACTTTGAAAAGTTCAACACAGACTGATGGTATTTTAAGAATGGAAGGAAAACATTTTCTCTGTGATACTCATTCTGAATTCAAGTGAAGTAATATACTAGTTATCACTGTGATATTGTTACACAATCACACATCCCCGCTAACCGTGTATTCGAAACTGCGTCCAGGAACCGATGAGAACGCGGTTTCGATACATCACCATGCGAGGCAATAGAGTTTGGAATACACGGTAAAATGACATTACTTACCGTATTCTTTATAAATATCACCACAGAGTATTATCAAGTTACAAATCTATTATTGCCAGTTTATAATGACATATAACAATACGTCACGTTTTAAATTTTATTTAATTTTAAAAAAATTATTTCTTTTCTATGCCAGCTATTTAGTAATATTTTAGTTCAAATTGGAACAAGTTTATAGAAAACAATATTATTTAGTTTTTATGTATAAATGAATATGTTTTCCGCACTTCTCTTCCTTCTCTTCTGTTTCTTTAAACCTGACATATCCCTGTCCGTGAACCTATTGGGCTATTTCTCTTTGAAATCATGTACCACGATTGGTATATCAAAGGTTGTGGTATGTGCTTATCTCATTGTGGGACGCTGCATAGAAAACAAATGTAGCGGGTTTCCTCTCTAATATATGACAGAATTACCAAATGTTTGACATCCAGTAGCCGATGATTAATAAATCAATGTGCCCAATTAGTGTCGTTAAACAAAACAATTTTTTTTTAATAAAAGATCCCTTTCTACTATGGAAAAATGTATTGGGTTTCCTCTAAGACTAGGCTATATGTCAAAATTACCAAATGTTTGACATCCAATAGCGGATTATTAATGTTCTCTAGAGGTTTCTTTAAACCAGGTTTTTACTTTTTACCCATTTTTGTTTAACCCTGACAGGAAAAGAAGAGGTCCCTCGAGGACCAGATTGTGCAGGCTAACCCTGTCCTAGAATCCTACGGTAACGCCAAAACCACCCGAAATAACAACTCCTCCAGATTCGTAAGTATCGGCCTAAACGACGGACTCTTAGTGTTCGTACAAAAAACAAACATTACGGAATGAATTAATTACCCTCTCTACCCCGAGTCACTTCTTAACATCGTCGTTTGAGCTCGCCCAATACGTTGTAAATCTGGTAAAACTTTAGTCACACAAACAAAACTGTTCTCTTTAAAACCTTTCGTTTGATTTGTGTAATAACACCAAATTTAACAGTTGAATGTTTTTGGATTTCTAACACACTGTTTTTCTTATTTTTCTGTTATTTTTGTTTCTGATGTGGTGGAAATCAAATACCTTATGAAGTAGCCGTCATTAAAAATGACCTCATTTGTGTATGTTGAGGGCTATCATAGCAGCTATGTTAATATAGTCAATAGGTCTGTTGAAAACTATCTTATTCAACTCAGTTGGTTTAAGTTGAGCATAGAAGTCCGATGAACACATATTTGAATTTTATGAATTAATTCTTCAGATGTGTTTTAAAAAATATAAATATGGGTGGTGGGTGTCGGAATTTATTTTACCACCTTGTTGGAATATATGGACCATTCCTAAGTAATTTCCTTTATGGTAACAGCTATTTTATATATATATAGATTGTACAGTACATGCTTTGAGATTTGAGTTCCTCTTGGGTTAGCTCAAACGTGTTGACAATAACATACATTTGTTTTTCTACTTACTAAAGTCATTTTTAGAATACAGCACAGACACCACAGAACCCCAGCGAGTGGATACAAAATATACTACAAAAAATAATCTAGGGAACACATAATATAGTCTAACCGTTTATAATCGGCGTAGTGTACACAGTCATCTGTCGAAATTCCCTAATTAAGTTTGGGATTATGTTTTGTTAATCACGTATCGGGGATAAATAAGTTGTATAATTATTTTTATAAGTGTTCCATCAGAGTTCTATCAGAGGAGTAGGCTGGACGGTATAACCCATTCTGATTTTATCATCTTAATGTGTTCCCTAAATTCTTTTTTCTAGCATAAGTTTCCAATTTGTGCCCACAAAGATAATTTGATTTAAAGATTGAAACAGAATCATTTTGGCTTCTATCCTCATTTGCTTAAAAATAATTCACATTGGCTTTCGTTTCAGAATCGTAAAACACTTTTTTTAAGTGTATAAATAAAGTTTTCTAAATACAAAATGTTGAATATTGCTTACTGTACACACTACTACACACTAATATTCTTAACATAAAATAATCTGGTATCCGCAGCTATATTTTTATAATCAATTTAGACTGATTTAATATGCAATTACTCTTGAAATTATTACATACATGTACACTATATATTAAACGATACACTTATTTTATTTCTTGCCACAAATACACACTCACACACAAAACACACTCACGCACACAAATACAAACATACACAAATCAGATTGTAAAAACCTCCTATTTTTGTTTTAGAATATAACATTAATATTATTTTTGTTTCTAGTATATTTTTTATATAGGTTGATTACTGGTATATTGGCTACCACCTCATGTATACCTCCACTAAACAAAGTGTGACCCTACACGTGTAACTAAAACATTGCACGACATCTCCCGTTTCCTAGTTTACCTCATTATGTAACAATCAACATTTAGTTTCAGTACCCAAAGCAGGCTCCAGGTTAAACTTTATGACGCAACTCAATCCGACGCAACATCACATCTCAACATCGCAACATCCGTGTGTTTTATTTCGACCTTTATTTTTGTGTAACATTTGTAAATTGCCCAGTCTGTTTTTCTGTTTAGTATATCTTGGGATGAAAAAAGCCCCCCACAATTAAATAACAAAACAACAACTCTTCAGTTAGCTCATTGGATGACTCTGTTGGAGGCTTTGGAAACCACTGAAACTAATGAAACCAAGAACGCACCATCAAATAGCTTTTATTTCATTTTGTCTGTGTAACAGGTTTTCCCTCCAGGGAAGAAACCAGACAGTTTTATGCACTGCTAAAGCAGCGCCGGTTACAACTCTAATATCCAGTTCAGGAATCGATCTGACAACTTGGTTAATTTGCGTCGGATTGAATAATCGTCCAGTTTAATTTGAGTCTTCCTTAAACCACTATCTGCCAAATGTAACATCTAATGATACAAATCGATACCAGTAAGTGATCAAATGTAGCACTGTAAAATGAAGATTCGATTCCTTAAATAAAAATGTCGTACAATACAGGAAACGAAAACTGCTTGGTTTAATGAGACATCATTCAGTTAGTAGTATAACCATGCACGTATTTAGTTGGCAACATGAACGTGATCAAATGATACACATTTAGACCATGTTCTACAATAACTATTCCTTGTTGTATTGCCTTTTAAAATAAATTAAAATGGTTTGTATCATTAGACGTTTAAACAACTCCCCCATCTCAACCCACGCATCTACGACTCATTACGTTTGTACTAAACCAGTTTTAGTCCCCGATATTGTTTAGCGCCTGCATCCGAACAAGATCAGGTGGAAGTCCTCTAACACTACTACTAATTCATTAACGTGTTCTTTCGCAGGACGTGTGTGCAGAGGTTCTTGAAACTAATTCATTGCCAACCAGTGGCAACAAGCATTCGTCTAATTGGTAAAGTACTCCTAGTTGTAGTGGGTAGCAACAGGTAGAGCATAAATACATATCTCATGCATAGAGATTAATTACTATCAAGTAATTTGTTTACATGTTCTTGGAATAAACTTTATTGACGCTTATAGGGTAGACTAGACAATTAGGTTTGATAATTCGTAGATTAGTGATTGCAAGAAATAAAGAGAAATGTTGTTCTTTGTTTGTGTTTGTCTGCCTGTCTTCGTTTATTATTTGTTTAGTTTATAATATCTGTATGTAAACTCATCTTTACTTTAAAGATCAAAGATGCGGAATCCAGATAGCTAAGCTGTTCAAACATATAAGTTTTGAGTGAAAAAACCCTTGGGTTATAATTACATTTTTCATGTACATGTCTTTTCTAAATGTTACTATCTACTTAATAATAGTTTGGAAATTGTCACTCTAACTAATGTTACATTTAAAGCCATTGTTGTTTCAACTCCAAATATCAGTATTGTGGCCAGCATGCTTTGTAGCTCGCTTCTTATTTCTGAAGTAAAATGTATTAGCCTACATTTGATTTTGTTACTGATAAAATCGATGTCATGTGTACTATATATTTGTTTTGACCTTTAAAAAGTAACATTCAGTTATATAGTTCAGAAGTAAAGGCCACTTGCTACTCTTTGTACAGTACTTCACATATTTACACTCATTTACCTTTAGCCCACCTTTACTATTAAACAATTAATTTGATTAATTTACCTTGATAACACGTGACAGGCAAATATTTGAATATTGTTTGTATATTTACAGGGAAAGTTTATCCGAATCCACTTCGGTTCCCAAGGAAAGATCGCCGGAGCCGATATTGAACATTGTAAGTTGATAATTGCGTTAGTTAGTTGGTGTTTTTATCCTAAAAAATAATTTAGGTTTCAAAGTCGTAGCTTGCAGGCTAAATTCGAATCCCAAATACTTTTTATTTAGTTGTTTCAAGTTAGTTACAGAAGAATAGACTTAAATGTTTAAGATGGCCTCACATAATGGTGAATGGAATTGGGTAGGACAGATTATTTCACTTACACTGAATTTAAGTCTTCTGTTTGGTCAGCTACTCTTATCGTGTATTATTTCAATAATAATTAAAAAAACAACAACCCCTCCCCGCAATAATCGTCTTTGAAAGTAGATAATTATATTTTGAAAGTACTAAATTAGTATATTATTATTATAGCTAAGTTTAATCTGACCTGTCCGTGGATTTTTCAGACCTGCTGGAGAAATCCCGCGTGACGTTCCAACAGCCAGCCGAGAGGAACTACCACATCTTTTACCAGATCCTGTGTGGAGCCATCGCCCCCATGGCAGGTAGGTTACAGCATGACGCCGAGTTTATTTTAACAGTTGTATTAGCTCATATGTGCATTGATCACTTGAGCTGTTTTTGGTGTAAGGGCGGACCTTGGAAATATGTTAAGAAGGGTGGCAGGATCGATTCACAGTACAGACACCATGCAGTATGACTCGTACATGTTAATACAATGGTATTGTCTGCTATATAAAAGACATATTTCTGTGAAATACAAAGTGCAGATAATCGGCAGTAATAAATTTAATTTAATTTAAATACCAAAGTCTTAAAAACTATCCAGAGCTATTGAAACACGATGAATTACTTGGATGCGCCATCATTCAACATTAACAATAATAATTATATTTCTACACAAATACGTGAATAGATTGAAAACCTCAGTGCTCTCCCACCAGGAGTAGCCCATCCGATGGCACTGGACACAGTTGTTAGTCATTGTCAAGAGTAATGTTAACATCAAAATTCCAACTGCCAGCACTGAGTTGGCCAACTTTCTGCTGTCACGACTTCTACGATTGTCCAGTTGCCAGTCTGAGCGCTCTTACAATTCAATTCTCGTAGTATAACCCATTAGTTGTTAATCTGAGCGCTCTTACAATTCAGTTCTCGTAGTATAACCCATTAGTTGTTAATCTGAGCAGATCCATCTAAGTCGGGAGTTTGAGTAAATTACAATGCAACAGTTGAGTTTGGCCAACTTTCTGTTGGCAGTTGGTAGTCGAACACTAACATTAAGCACAATTCCACTTGTCAGTATCATAATCCGCATACGTATACGTAATCGGCATCAGTGACTTTCTTTGTCAGTAGATTTCATGTATGACACCTCCACGTGTATCCGATCACACTGTGCACTGCGGATTACGTACGCATACGCAGATTACGGACAAATGGAATTTGCGCTTTACGCCGTGCTTTCGTTGCAGACAACCTCCTGGCTAGTGCCGACCCCGGTCTGTATTCCTTCATCAACCAGGGAGCCCTCACCGTGGACGGAATCGATGACGTGGAGGAAATGAAGACCACTGATGTGAGTTGAACCCAACAGTCAGTTCAAAACTAACATTTACAATAACACACGTTCTCGGTCTCAAGCCCCCGGTCCCCCAATCTCCCGGTTCCTGTTTTATTGACAGGACAAGGTCGCATTTTTTAAATACCTAGTTATCATTTCCAGTGTTAAAGTGATTCATTACCATCATTTGACATGACCATACATTTATGTAGAGATGACACGCACGCAGGCGCACGCAGGCGCACGCACGCACGTTACTGCTAATGTTTTGTAATTTCAATACATACAAATAACTTTAATTTCTATTTAAATGTGTTATATTTCTAATGTTGAACAGGAAGCTTTTGATATTCTTGGCTTCACTGCTGAAGAGAAGGGAAGCATGTACAAATGTACCGGCAGCATTCTTCACATGGGCGAGATGAAGTTCAAACAGAGAGGAGAACAGGCCGACGCTGATGGAACCGCTGGTAAGACCAACATTCGGCCAGTCCCGTGATTATCTAAACTCTTAAAGTTAAAAATAAATAAATTAAAATAATAATAATAATATAAAAACATGTATATATTTATACATATATATGTATATTAGACTTAGCTATTAAAATATTTTACTGAAAACAAAATCAAGAAAATTAACAAATTAATTAATAATAATAGGGGCGGGACGCAGCGCAGTGGTAAAACACTCGCTTAATGCGCCGTCGATCTGGCATCGATCCCCGTCAGTGGGTACATTGGGCTATTTCTCATTCCAGCCACTACAACACGACTGGTATATCAAAGGTTGCAGTATGTGCTGTCCTGTGTGTGGGATGGTATATATAAAATATCCTTTGCTTGTAATGAAAAAACATTAGCGGGTTTCCTCTCTAAGACTATATGTCAAAATTATCAAATGTGTGACATCCAATAGCCGATGATTAATAAATCAATGTACTCATACCTTTAACTCTAATAATAATAATAATAATAATAATAATAATAATGCATATACTTAACCTCTGTATTTATTTCCCGTAGACGCTGAGAAGGTTGCACTTCTGCTGGGCATCAACAATGCCGACCTCATCAAGAGTTTGCTCAAGCCGAAGATCAAGGTGGGCAACGAGTACGTGAGTCAGGGCCGGACGAAGGACCAAGTGGTGTATTCGGTGGCCGCCCTGGCCAAGTCCCTGTACGACCGCATGTTCACGTGGCTCGTGAAGAGAGTAAACAAGACACTGGACACCAAGAAACCCAGGCAGTTCTTCATTGGTGTGCTCGATATCGCTGGTTTCGAGATCTTCGATGTGAGTCTCTCTACATCAGCGGCTTACCTCTAACGACAAAACGATCAATGTATATACACGATAATATTTCCTAATGTGATAGCGCCGTAGGATCGAACCACCTTAGTGGATCCATTCTCTGATTCGGTTTTTCACGTCCCAACCAGTGCCGCACAACTGGTATATCAAAGTCCGTCTTTTGTGCTGTTCTATCTGTGCGAAAGTGCATCTACAAGATCTCTTGTTGCTAACAATAATTTAGCGGGTTTCCCTCTTAGACTTCATATCATAAATTACCAAATGTTTGACATTCAGTAGCCGATGTTTATAATTCAGTGTGCTCTAGTGGTGTCGTTAAACAAAATATCGTATTTCGACACTGTCCTAACTGCTCTAATGAATGAGTGTCAAGGGTCTTCATCTATAGGAAGACTGTCGGTCTCCATGACGATATATCCGTCTTAATTAGTTTGGGAGGACTGCCACTCAACCACTCGTTTTTATACATTCCTCATCCACACGTTCAATATAAATGTACTGTGTTATAAGTCAGTTACAGAACAAACATGGTGATGTCGGATATGGGCTTGCCCAGTACAATAACATGAATGTTGTATGTTTTGCAGTTCAACAGTTTCGAACAGCTCTGTATCAACTACACCAACGAACGTCTGCAGCAGTTTTTCAACCATCACATGTTTGTGCTGGAGCAGGAGGAATATAAGAAGGAAGGCATCCACTGGGAGTTCATCGATTTTGGAATGGACTTGCAAGCCTGCATTGAGCTTATCGAGAAGGTATACGATAAAGCATCTTGCTCAAAAATAAACAATATAACAAAACATATTTTATATTATGACTAATGCGTTGTGAAAAGTTCTACCATGCAGTGTGTAAAGTAATACTAAATCTGCAGTATGACCTCGATGACATTGTTTGCAACGAAAGATTATTTTTCCACATGCTTGCATTTTAGTCCTCCTTACTGTTCCATCACAAATACGTGTACATGTTTTCATTCGTTATGTTAAAAGATAACAATAATATTCAGAATTTTGGAATTCAGTAAGTAAGCATGTGATGTTTACTTTCTGTTTGGAAGGTATAATTAGTATCCCTGTTAACGGTGTTCCATAATTACTGACACATCCATAAATATTTCCATGCAAAACGTTATAATCTAGTGGTTTATGTCTTTAATAATGCTAGACACGTAATATCTACTAAAAATTAAATATTTATGTATCATTGAAAAGATTCCATCCTTTTTCCCTTGGTCAGTTGATTTGCTATGGCATAATAATGTTTGTCACATACTATACACTGAATATGTTTTCACTCTCCTTCAGCCTATGGGCATCCTGTCCATCTTAGAAGAAGAGTGCATGTTTCCAAAAGCGTCCGACAAGACGTTCATGGAAAAGCTGTTTGCTACTCATATGGGCAAATCACCCAACTTCTGTAAGCCACAGAAGGGCATGAAGGGGGCTAATGATGCCCATTTCGCCCTCAAGCACTACGCTGGAACGGTGAGATATATTTGTAAATCTATTTTGTTTCTGTTAATGAAAGGTAATACAGAAACACTATTATTGCGAATACTCGCGTAGCCAGGTTAGAGGGGCACGTGAGCCTCTTTCCCCCATCATCTTTTGTAATTTTTCAGTTGCCCCATAATATGACTCAGACAATTTGGTCCTAATGTGGGAGCCCCCAAATAAAATCCTAACTACGCCAGTGAATGTGACCTGGGTTTTTATTTTCAGAAAAATAATTGTATTTTTGTTTTGTAACTAAAAGTGATATTTGATAAGAATTGTAACTGTGTTATTGTCTAAATCTTTCAGATAAGATTCGTGACTATATGTTATTGTCTGTATTCCTCAGGCAAGAATTGTGACTGCATGCTATTGTTTGTATTCCTCAGACAAGAATCGTGACTATATGCTATTGTCTGTATTCCTCACCCAAGAATTGTGACTATAAGCTATTGTCTGTATTCCTCAGATAAGAATCGTGACTGTATGCTATTGTCTGTATTCCTCAGGCAAGAATTGTGACTATATGCTATTGTCTGTATTCCTCAGACAAGAATTGTGACTATAAGCTATTGTTTGTATTCCTCAGACAAAAATTGTGACTATATGTTATTATTTGTATTCCTCAGACAAAAATTGTGACTATATGATATCGTATGTATTCGTCAGACACGAATCGTGATTGTTATTGTGTGTATTCATCAGGTACCATACAATATCACCAACTGGCTGGAGAAGAACAAGGATCCGATCAACGAGACGGTCGTGGATCTCCTGTCTCACTCCAAGGAGCAGCTCGTCCAGACGCTGTTTGCTCCTCCAGAAGGTGAGTTCTTTGAAGTAGCACAACAGCTCATTTCACTACAGCTAGTAGCACTATTACTGATATCACTACAGCTAATCTCACTATAACTAGTACCATTACAGGTATTTTCACAACTAGTACACTTACAGCTATTTTTACTACAACCGGTACAATTCCAGCTGTTTTTACAACTAGTACCATTACAGCTATTTTCACTACAGCCAGTACAATTCCAGCTATGTTCACAACAATTAGTTCAATTACAGTTATTTTCACTACAACCAGTACAATTACAGCTGTTTTCACTACCACTAATACCATTACAGCTATTGTCACTACAACTAGTATCATTACAGCTATTGTCATTATAACTAGTACCATTACAGCTAGTTTCACGGAATCCTTAAGCTTTTCCATTAGGAATGAAATATAAACGATTTAAAAACATGAAAAATGACGGTGGAAAAATCAATCAGAAAAATATAACAAAATTATTTTCGGGTAAAAAAATGGTTAAAGTTCGATATTCTGAGCAAACTGGCTCGCGATCGACGTTTTATTAAAATTAAAATGGTGTTGACAGTTAAAAAGCCAATGTCAAAACGTTACTTAACCATTGAATTTAATTAGGTCAGCACTCAGCGAGCAAACTTCTTCTAATGAGATTAAATGTGAGGTGCCACACTTTCTATTGTTGTACTATTAAAACGCTGCTTATATCAGTTTTATTAGTAAACATTAACATTATCGGCAATAGGAATTGATTTGGTCCATTAGAACCTCTACAGACTGCGTTGAATTGAGATGTGATTATGAATGTGTTAAAGGGTTTATCTTTCAGATTTACCGTGACTCATCTAAACGACATCTTGTGTTGCCACACTACAGTTCCTCGTAATAAAAACAAAAATAAAGTGTTTGTTGTTAGAATTCTGCAATTTCATGTCATATGCGTGTCTTTAGGAAACAAAACCCCCACCTGTTTGTGTAACATTGTTGCTTTGTTTTTCAGTTGTTGAGGGAGGTGGAAAGAAAAAGAAGAAGAGCTCTGCTTTCCAGACAATTTCCTCGACACACAAAGTAATGTTACTATGACATAATTCTAGGGATGAGATAACTTTAGGGATGAGATAACTCTAGTTGTTAAAGATGAAACACTGTTTGCAGAGACGATTTCATTGGGAGTTGTCAGTGATTAATTATTTCTAGCTGTTGGGGGGGGGGGG
>JAECMU010411093.1:0-10702 GCA_016106625.1 Dracogyra subfuscus
GAGAAAGAATCTCTTGCTGGTTTTGTTTTACTGGTTGTCTAAATTCTAGCTTGATGCACTGCTGGTCGGGCATGCTGAAGGAAGGCGTCGTGTGTAGGTGGCAGTTTGCCCATTAGCTGATAGAACTCACTGCAAATCTCTCTAGCTTATGGAAAGGAAAATGTCTGATATTCTCGCAGGCCTGCCAGGCATTCCAGGTGAATTTCTTATCCTTTCCACTGAAGACAAAAGTAGTGTTAGAGCCCGAAAACCCATGAACGATTGGCACTTATGGCATTGATGCTATAGTACCCGTCACATTTATCCATGCCCAGAGCAACCCTGAGGTGGGCAGCTTGATACCTCCCTGTAGACTGTGGCTGCATTCAATTCCATGATGCCATACCCACAAATGTAGTTGTACCTCCTGTATCCTAAAGTAGCTAGTGGTCCCACCTTCTACCATCGTTACACGCCTGTTCATTCAGTCTGTGCATAGCCACACCCTATACAAGTTAATATGGTTAAATGTTGTATAATTTATCTATGAGAGAGATCTGAAACCTTAAAAAATGAAAATGGATTTTAGTTATCACAAGCTTTATTCATGAAATAAACATGAGTCACATACATAGGAGAATATTTTAAAAGTTATATTGTACACAATAATTATGAACAATAAAGATTTAATACCAAAAGAGTAAGAAATTATTAGAAAAATGCACATTCCCACACAATCTCTCTTTGTGACATACGATCTTGTAGTGTTAAAATAAATCCACCATTATGAACAGAAAAATCTCACTTCAGAAACATGATCATATAGTCATTGCATAAAGTACCTGCTTGGTTGGAAAATCTATCAGGGTCCTAATTCACAAAGGTCTGTTAGGCTCCGCTAGACAACAAAGCATCCTCTTTGCAAGTCTTTTGGTATTGCACAGCCAGAGGTAAGTTAAGTAGGCCCCAGATTATGAATTATGCAGTATGGGAGTGATAATACCTGGCATGATTTTCACAATATGTAACACTATGAAAGGTGACCCATGTGTGGTACCATTATTCTGTAGACAGTTTTAGCTGCCTATGATGATGAATTTTTAAGAATTATTATTATACACATATATAGAAAGACCTAATAATATGCAGTATGACTGAAATGTAGAAGGGTGCACTTAACAGATCTACAATTACTGTATTGTAATACTTGAATACTTTATCTTAAAAAAATTAAACAAATAAAAAATAAAAAAACGTTTAGCAATTTGATAAATGTGTGACATTCAAAGTCAAATTAAACACGGGATTTTATTGTTGCCTTATTTGTCGGCAATGTAAGCAATGGGAGATTTTCAACACAGAATGATACCCGTAAGTGTCACATCATCAGCCTTGGTGGTGTAGGTACTGAGTTTGCACCTTGGAACCACATACTACATAGAGTGGGCTCAATGGTTCAGTGGGTTGTGTTTGACCACTACACCAAATTTTCTCTCACTAACCTAGACACACAGCCCAGATAGTTGAGGTGTGTGCCCACATGAGCATGCTTGAACCGTAATTGAATATACATGTAAGCAAAAAACAATAACAATTGAAATGAAAATAAATGATACATCTCTGAAATATAGCTTGAGGGTTAGGGTACAATGCACAAATAACAAATCGCTAAGTTTTTCTTTTAATATATTTTAGACCATATTTCACTATTTTACTACTTAATATGTGCACTTTAAGAATATACATGCAAATGGATCAGGTTAGTGTCATTTATTATATATCCTAATCAAATCAAACACACACTGACTTGTACATGTATGATTCAGATTCTAATGTACAGATGTTTTGATTTGTATGTGACCACACTGTCACAGGCCTACAATGTACATGATAAAATGATTTGTGTATAATATTTTATAACTACTATAAAGTTCAAGGACTATAAAATAAAAGAATGAACAAATGACAATCGCAGACTGAACACTATTGTTTGTACCCATTTGTCACGTATGAGGGCGAGGTGGCGTAATGATTGCCTGCGAATTACATGTAAACATTATCCTCTCCATTCAACTGAAAGGCAATTTAATCAGGGCTTCTAGAATTTTAATAAAATCCACTAGCCATGGGATCAGTGATTTTAAAAATGTACTAGCCACAATAAAAAATTCAGTAGCCCTACTTGTTAAATTAAAATAATTTTACTAATTAATATTAATAATTTGATATGTCACCTAAAGAGGGGGATATAGCTTAAAAACACTAACAATGGGTGGTGGTGGGTTGGGGCAGAATATTCAGATTTACAAAATAAAGACTTAACTGCAGCATTTGACAAATTTCTTTTCACTAACCGTCGGGCATGGCAATAATAGTTATTTACTAGCCCAACACTGAATATCACTAGCCATGGGAGTGGTGCTACCATAATCTAGAAGCCATGATTTAATATGCCTGTGCATGCATCAGCAAGAGGTTCAACATTTTACAAACAAATATGAATAACCATGTCATTAATTTAATTTGGTGAATTTTATTATAAAATTAAACATTGCAAATTCCAGGATCACTGGAACTTTATTTTGATTTGCAGACTGATTTGTGGACACATTTTGACTATGGTCCTGTACTAAACTGACCTTCCAAGCGTATGGTAACCAAACTAATTCAGCAATATTGAGGAGCATTTTTCAACTGACTAATCTGCTTACTAAACTGTGTTAAAGATAGGTGACTCCAAGTAACATAGGAGAACAGACCCAAGATTCTGAAAGATTATTCTCGGTCTACTGGTTGCTGAAAGATTTGGGGAAATGTAAACATTCAATGATAAAACAATGCTGAGGTACTTCTGGTTAGTAAATTGTATATGCGATTTTAAAAACTTAAATATACTGACAAACAATGATTACATTATATTTAAAAATGATTTATCTGTCTTTAAGTACAAGTGTTTATGAGAACAAATTAACAGTCTTCAAGAATGATGATGCTACATCATGTTAAGATAATCTTTTTTCAATAAACGGTCTATTAGAACAAATGATAACCGTAAGTCACTACTCCAGGCGATAGATGTTCAAAGCTACATGTATATCTTTGCCTACAATATAACCCATTTTTAACTCTTGCATTAATTTGAAGCCATCAGAGCATGACGAAGCCTATTGGCAAATCACTTGCCTGATGCCTGATGAGACCATTTCTTGATCCAGTCAGTGCTCCACAACTTGTGTAACAAAGGCCACAGTATGTACTATCATGTGGGTGCATTTAAAGATTTGTTGCTGTTAACTGAAAAGATTAGTGCATGATGTGGCATCAGCAGGTTTCATCTCTCATTATATGTGGTCCTTAACCATACGACTGCCACCACATAACCATCATTAAACTGGGATGAATGTGTTGTTAAATAAAACATTCCTTCCTTCTAAACTTTAAGCCATCATAAACATAGTTGCTATGGGTTACAAAAAAATGAAATAGATATGGTAGTGCTAATTTGTTTTCCTTGTTTGTCTTTTATAAACTTTATTAATATATGCAATAACTATAAGAATGTAAATCTGTTTACAGAATGAGTGGAACATGTAACTAACAAAGACATGCAAAGAATTAAAAATTATCTTTCCTAAATTATAAAACAATAAACTCAACAATAAATAACATACTGCCATCTGAGAAATATTCTGTTCATGGATTCAAATGAAATGTTTAAAATAACAACAAGTGTGAAAATCTACAAACATTTCAGATTCGTTTTGGCACAACACTAAGAGGGTCACAGACATGAAGGCAGGTGAAGTACACTAGCTAACTGAAAAGATAAAATTATTGTGGGATGTTATCTAAAGTTGTGAGTAAACAGCCATAATTCTGATTTGAGGGTGGAATTGAAAGAGAAGAAAACTTGAGGTGTTTTCTCTTTTATGAATACTTCACCTGTCCTCAAACAAAATGCATATTCTCCTAAGGATAGTAGTCTGGTTCGAACATCCCAACAGCCAATGGGATGGCCTAAAATTCTCTTCTACCAAGTCATGTGACTGTAACTTCTTTTCCCTGAGCAAATCACACGGAGAATTGGAAACAGGAAGACCTGAGAGGGTATAACCCTTTGAAGACAGGTGAAGTATTCATAAAAAGTGAAAACACCTGAAGTTCTCTTTGAAACTTCACCTGTCCTCCCATAAAATACAGCATTCAACAAAAAGGTGGTGGGTTTTATATTCCAAAGATGCATTTTCCCCATAGACTTGGGATGTTCAAACCAAACCACTATCCTTAGAGGAATATGCATTTTGTTTGAGGACAGGTAAACTTGAAAAGAAAAATGCCTTCCTACTTCTACAGACATCATCATTTAAGGGGAGCTATCACTCGGGCTCTCCATCACTCCCCTGACACTAGTTGTAGATGACACATTTTAGCTCCTTAACTCTTCAATTATTAAAAAAACCCCACAAAAAACCCAAACCAACAAAAGGATTCAATATCAGTGCTTAATATTGTAATATCTACAATGGCTCCCCATAATCTAATATCTTCAATGGCTCCCCATAATCTAATATCTTTAATGGCTCCCCATAATCTAATATCTACAATGGCTCCCCATAATCTAATATCTTCAATGGCTCCCCATAATCTAATATCTTCAATGGCTCCCCATAATCTAATATTTACAATGGCTCCCCATAATCTAATATCTTCAATGGCTCCCCGTAATCTAATATCTTTAATGGCTCCCCATAATCTAATATCTACAATGGCTCACCATAATCTAATATCTTTAATGGCTCCCCATAATCTAATATCTACAATGGCTCCCCATAATCTAATATCTACAATGGCTCCCCATAATCTAATATCTACAATGGCTCCCCATAATCTAATATCTACAATGGCTCCCCATAATCTAATATCTACAATGGCTCCCCATAATCTAATATCTTCAATGGCTCCCCATAATCTAATATCTACAATGGCTCCCCATAATCTAATATCTTCAATGGCTCCCCATAATCTAATATCTACAATGGCTCCCCATAATCTATTATCTACAATAGCTCCCCATAATCTATGTAACGGGAACAATTAATGTTCCCCCTCAATTTAGTTTTTCATGGCAAGATCTGCATTTATTTATAGAAAATCTATAACATACAAGATAACACCAATATTACACCACGGTAACTGGGCCCTTACAGACTCAGGCTAGATTGAGGGGGATCTTGAAGCAGCTGGAGCCCCAGAGGTGCAGTGTGTGTGACCATCGACATATGGACATGCTCTGACACTTACTAATCAAGCTCCAGTTATGGACAGATAGCACGGACAGACAGAGTATGTTAGTCATGAAAGACCATCTGTTTAAGAGATGGAAAACTCTGAAATAAAACCCAGACAGATGCCATTCGTGAGCCTTGGAAGGTGAGACATCTAGAACCCACTGGATAGAATGGATTCATGAGCCCTGTAAAGCAACCATTCTAAGGGAGATAACTGGACAAAAATCACAGTCTGTGTCACTAGGAGTGTAATGTCAGGCTTTGCTGAATACTACATAATGATCAGATCAGAATTACCTGTCATTTTGCCTGTTAGTTTTCATTGTTTTTGCTATAAATATGTTTTTAAGTGGTTCACAAAACTTATTCTGAATATATTACAGGACTAAAAGAAGTAAAAAAAATAAATTACACAAATAAAAAGATGAATTTAACAGAATTAGTTTGTAATTCACAGATTTTACTGATTCAGAATACACACGGTTTGTGTTTATAGTTAATTTATTATAACATCATGTTTCTTCTAATTATTTTCATTTCATCACATACAGTTTGCCCCCCCCAAAAAATAACCCACTCCCAAATTGCCAACAATGATCTCATTTCCACAATAACTTTTAAATAAAATAATAATAATTTAACATTGTCCATTTGTTGATGTGGTGAATAACCTTGAATGTCTCAATGACCCAGACTGTGACCTATGCCAGGAGTTTCAGCTAAACTGCTGAATTAACTGATGTGCAGGACCACGGGTACTGTGACCTGAACAGAAACTTCAAATCTAATGTCACAGTATTGGAACACAAACTTCAAACAGTTGTGACAGGCTCACATCGTTGCATGGTTTGGGTATTTTCCCCTGGTTCCTATCTCTGGCATGGCTATCATGACTTAATTTAAATAACAAATGTAGAGGAATGACTGGTGGTCTACTGTCATTATAAATCATTGTAAATCATCATAAAAATATATTTCACTTTCAGTTAATCTTTTGAAGTTCCTATTTTGCAATATATATCTACATGAGCAAAGTGAATTTTGTAATATATTTTCCTTTCTGTTAATCTTTTGAACTTCTGATTTTGCAATATATAACTACATGAGCAAAGTGTATTTTGTAATATACAAGTCTGAGCTCATTGCTAAATTAAATGCAATCATGTTCAAATGACTTTATCACACAATTATAAAATGCATTAGGCCTGCAATAAAATATGTAAACTGATTAAGAACGGGTATTAATATGAAGTATAATATACTGCCTTTCTAGCTACTGACATACAAATCACTTAGGTAAAAGATGCTAGGAAAGTATAAGATGAATGGAATACTTGAATTCACAGAACAGAAATCACAGTAATCATAAACAGTAGAAAAACAATACAATATCCTATATATGGTATTGTGCAACACCACTATTTTAACAATTACATTAAAATAAGGCTCCGAGTAAACCTATTTACATTTGTACAAATATATATAATTATATACAGATTAAAAATAATTTATAACAGTAAGCTTTAAAGTTGACAAGAAGAGTGTAATAAAGTCCTACAGAGATATCCATTGGACTGCAACTATAACAATATATTCTGTATCTGAACATAACACGTAGTAACTTGATCACTGTCAACCCCTTTGTAAACATTTTGTTTACATTAATCTTGAAGAAAACTATAAACAGAGAAAAGACCACCTATACTATTGAATGATAAAGAATGTTTCTCATTGCACACTATCTAAGAGGTATTACTTATGCATACAAATAACACAATAAAATAGTACAGTTGCTGTAAAATACATCTAACCAAAGGATATAAAACTGCACTCGAAAAGCTAATATACATTCTGGTTATACTGGATTCAAAAGAACGAAGGCCATACAAAATGAGCAATTAAGTGTACTATGTTATTGATCATAATGCTGAAATGGCTAGTCTATTGTGGAGAGTACACCAGTGACACAACCGTTTCATTTTATTATCTCCATCACAGCCACACGTTATCAGTTTACACTTCAGAGAAGTGGTCACATCTTACTTCCCCCAAATCACTGAGAAGAGTGACAAGCAGCTCACCTTGGATTTCTACTTCTAATAATTAGGAAGATGCTAAATGTATAGTATGAACTAGAAACGAGTAAACACAGCAACGTTTGCATATGAAACTCTGCAACGTCTGCCGGGTACAGACCAAGACACGTCACGTGGACACACTGACAGACGGAATTGTCAACTTTATCTTCTGCTTGATTTCTGAACGGCACATGGGGCAGAGGTCAACTGACTGTGAACACTTCGGACAGCAACAAACATGGCCACAGTTGAGGAATATAATTTGTGACTGAAATGAAAACATAATCTCTCAGTCAGCATAGTAAACAAGCAAAACATTTGTTGTTCTTTACATCTAGATATATTATATAATAGTAAAAACAGAGTTTTAACAATACACAATATATAGAACAAATGCAAGCACAGTATCTAGTTGTAATACATGGCAATAAAACAAAACCAAGAGTATATGATATATTACATTATTTTTTATTTATGCCAAAAGAAATTGCTAGAAAAAATTATGAAAAAAAAAGAGATTAGTGATTATTTTATGTTATTTATAATTTATTATTTTTATACTGCATTTACTTCACTGGTCAATGAAAATAAGTCACTGCCTAAAGATGATGTCACACAATATGAAAATATATAAGGATAATTACAAATCAAGTTGAAATGCATACAGATCTGCACTTTTCCAAACTACAAAACAGTAAGTTAGAATAATATTACACCCATTGCACGACTTGTTTGTGACTGGGAGGGTGTGTGTCTGTCTCCAACCATGACGTAATATTTTGGGGAAGTATGGTCTAGCATTACAGGGGGAAGAGAGGGTGTCTATTTTTCACAAAAATAGCCTTATGTAATATTTTAACTGCCCCATTCTAGATACTCATATTGTATGACACTGCCTTAAGTGAATGTACCAAATGTAATTATATAAATGTGATAAAAACTTTTTTTTAATTCTTTCTTTATGTTTGAACAGACTGTAGTTTGCTACGCACTTCATACTCCATGCAGACGACACACTCAGAGTTAATGCCCCTGGCGACAATGGAGATCTGCCTGGAGGGATGTCTGGCGTCGGGGGAAGTTGTTGGTTCTGGTGGAGCAGTCGGCTCAGGGTGAACTTCTTTTGAAGACGTCTGCAAAAATACAACTTGTTGTAGATACTAAAATAATACTTGCTGTAGATAATAAACGACTACAACTTGCTGTAGATAATAAAATAAATCAACATGTTGTAGATAATAAAATAATACAACTTGCTTTAGATAATTAAAAAATACAACTTGCTGTAGACAGTAAAATAATACAACTTGTAGATAGTAAACTAATACAACTTGTTGTAGATAATAAAATAATACAACTTGTTGTAGATAATAAAATAATACAATATGCTGTAGATAATAAAATAATTCAACTTGATGTAGATCGTAAAATAATACAACTTCTAGATAATAAACTAACTCAATTTACTGTAGATAAAATAAAATAATACAACTTGTACATAATAAAATAATACAACTTGCTGTAGACAGTAAACTAATACAACTTGCTGTAGATATTAAATAATTCAACTTGCTGTAGATGATAAACTAATACAACTTGCTGTAGATGATAAACTAATACAACTTGCTGTAGATATTACCCAAGATTTGTTTTTGTGAGAAGCATAAAAAAGAAGGCAACTTATTACAGATAATAAACCTTAAAAAATGTTTTACTGTTTTAAAAACTTCTGAATAAATAAAGGTTAAATTTAAACTCTTAACACAATAAAAACCAAAAAACTTCAGTGCTAGCAATATTAGAATTTGGAATCAGATAAGATCTCAGTAAGAAATAAAATATGACAAGAATTAATGAACAAAAGCACTGTTTGTGTGGTACTAGCCAGACTAAATGTTCATGTCGTTTTAATTTTCATGTACTGTTTGTCAATAATAACATGTTTAAGTTGCAAGTAGGTAATGTGATTATAGAACTTTAAATAACGGCTTGTAAAAAGCAAAATGCAGTCCATTTTTAAACCTAGCAAGAAATGTTTTATTAAACAATGCATTCAACACTTTTTATTTACGGTTATGTGGCATCAGACAACACAGATATTGAGAGAGGAAACCCCTATGTCATTACTTCATGGGCTATCTGACAGACAGGATAGTACATACCACAGCCTTTGATATACCAGTCGCGGTGCACTGGTTGGAACTAAATACATTTGGAATTATTATAAACAATGTGTAATTCATCAGTACAAAACATTTACTTGCAGGAAATATTTCACCCTGTTTAATAACTAAGGTGAACAAATCTTTAATCCAAGATTTTAAACTGAACTCACCTCAAACTTATCAGTATCAAAGTTCTTCACTTTACTGTTGGCCTGAAATTCAGCTATCTGTTTAAGAATGGCTTTTCTAAGGCCAAGCTCGTGTACACCCATCTACAAGTTTGAAACAAATCGTTACTACAGAGAAAGTCAAACACAACCCTGTTGATGTAGACAAGAGCTTGTTACTGACACTGACTGTATCTGCACAAGTTTTAACTACGGATAAATGGAACATTAAAACTATTCTGCACACTGCTTTAACTATAAATTAGGATAAGTCTACATACAGGTAAAGGTGATTATTATCAAGTTTAAGATTATTTGCACAAGTTTTAATAACAGATCAATGGAACAATAAAACTATTCTGCACATTGCTTTAACTACACATAAGGGTAAGTCTACACAGAGCTAAATGTGATTATTGTCAAGTTTAAGATTATCTGAACAAGTTTTAATTACGGTTCAATGGAAAATAAAAACTATTCCACACATTGCTTTAACTATAAATTAGGATAAGTCTACACACAGCTAAAGGTGATTATTGTCAAGTTTAAGATCATCTGCACAAGTTTTAATTATGGATCGATGAAATATTAAAACTATTCTGCAATATGCTTTAACTACACATTAGGATAAGTCTACACAGAGCTAAATGTGATTATTGTCATGTTTAAGAATAGCTCCTAAGTCTTAGTTATGGATCAATTTTAAAATTGTAAATTCTGCATCGACTAAATTTCACAAAATGTCTACACAGACCTGTTTGAGATCGTTGTCACTGAGCTGTAACAATATTTCCTCTGTGATCCGGTTTCGAGCAAGCACAGGAATGTAGTCCTTGGCACCGGCAGCCTGTAATATCTTCACGACTGACACATCCAGAGTGTTTTCCTGTTATGATGAGACAACAACAGTAAACATACATTAAAGGAAACATGACACGTGACCTATATTTGGCACCAACCATGTACAATTAATTATAAATTGAATCACCTAAAAAAAAAAAAAAATCCAAAAAAAAGTAATTACT
>JAECMU010411098.1:0-13302 GCA_016106625.1 Dracogyra subfuscus
ATTGACTGTTTTAACAGACACTAAAATGGTTCCCTTGCAGTAGTAGAGTTACTTTCTAATCCTTTCTAATCCTCTTGATTTAATTGCCGGTGAAAAAGCCCTCATAGCCACCTATTCCTTTTTTCTTAGATCAACAGATTGTATTATCTACTAAAAGAACAATGTTTGAAGTAGTGATATTTTACTTGCTAATCCTCTTAATCCAATTAGCAAGTAAGGAACTACAGTAAAGAAACAATCAAGATGTTAGTTGTTAAATCAACCTAGGTAATTAGTGTGCCTGTAGCTGCCCAGTACCCTGAATAACAAAGTACAAACATTAAAAATATCATTTACTGCAGACCATGGAAAACTTGAAATCCACCAAGGGTAAAACTAAAATAGTCCATGAAGGATACATTTATGTAAAACAGAAGAATCTTGTAAATGGAGTCATTTCGTATGAATGCGAGTTACGCAAAAATGGAAAACACAACAGTGGGCAGTGCAAGGCGAAAATTAAAGTTTTATGTGGGGATATTGTTGGTTATGTTAACGAACATGCACATGCTCCAGTGGTAGGCAGGCCTGAAGCATTGAAAGTCAGAGCTGACAGATGTAATCCCACTGTTCAGTTAAAAACAATACAATTTTGATCAGTAATAGTATTAGTAATTCTTTATAATAGGGGGGAAATGACTGGGGGAAAATGCCCTGGTATGCAGTCTTCCAATAGATACACAGGATGTAGGTTGTAGTCTTTCGGAGTGGCAGTCTTCAAATAGCTAGAGACGATGTAGGGTGTAGTCTTGGGGTGGCAGTCTTCCAATAGCTACAGACGACCTAGGGGTGTAGTCTTGTGGCGTGACAATCTTCTTATAGCTACGGACGACGTATGGGTGTAGTCTTGTGGCGTGACAATCTTCGTATAGCTACGGACGACGTATGGGTGTAGTCTTGTGGCGTGACAATCTTCTTAGAGCTACGGACGACGTATGGGTGTAGTCTTGTGGCGTGACAATCTTCTTAAAGCGACATAGGGCGTAGATGTGTAAGTCTTGGGTGGCAGTCTTCCTACAGCTACAGATGACGTAGGGGTGGTCTTGGGGTGGCAGTTTTCCTATAGCTACAGACGACGTAGGGGTGTAGTCTTGGGGTGGAAATCTTCCTATAGCTACAGATGACGTATGGATGTAGTCTTGGTGTGGCAGTATTCCTATAGCTACAGACGACGTAGGGGTGTACTCTTGTGGCGTGATAATCTTCTTAAAGCGACAAAGGACACAAGGGTGTTGTTTTGAGGAGTGACAGTCTTCCTATAGCTATAGACTACACGGGGTGTAGTATTGAGGTGTGACAGTCTTCATATAACTACAAACGACGTAGGGGTGTAGTTCTGAGTGGCTGTCTTCCTATAGTTACTGACGACGTAGGGTGTAGTCTTGTGGCGTGTAGGGTTAGGGTTAGGGTTAGGGTAATTTTTGATCGACCTATGTACATAGATCACTTAATAATTTACCTTGGAACATAAAACAGAAATAAGGTTTAATCTGATTTTTTAATTTTGTGCCTCGTTTTATTAAGGTACATGTATTTAAAAAGAAAACAAGACTCAGAAAGTTTCAAAATTTAATCATGTCTGGATATAAATGATTATATATGTGAACAGTCTTAATTTATATTAATTATTTTTATCAAACTACTTTTAAAGAAAATATTTCAAGCTTCAAGATATCTCAAATTTTCAAAACTAGTGAGGTACATGCTGAGAGACAATATATTTACACAATGTTGTAAAACAAGTATGAAATGCATGTAATTTAAAATTTAATATTAATCTTTTGTCTCAACTTTTCTTTTTGCTGAAAAGTGTGACTGTGGCCAGTGATCGAATATAAATACACCGATAGCCCACTCGATGATAATCAACCCCCTCATGAGTAAGGTTTTAACTACATTTCTACTGGGAATACTATTGTACATAGTTGCAGTTTACAACTTAATGGTTTGGTCATTCAAGTTACTCACTACTTGTCAAAGGCAAACTTTGGTGTTTCACAATACGTTGTTATAAAACGTTCTTTTAAACACTTTTTTGATAATTTGGGTAACAACTATTAAAGTTAAATTACATATTTGTAATTACGAGAGAAGGAACATGATATTAGCACAATTATTTTACCGCTTACTACTGGTATTTTCTTCAGGCAGAATAACAAACCATTGCCGGTTTGAAATAATTTAATAATGGACTGCATCAAATAAAAAGTTAACTAAATGAATTTAAAGTGTTCTTTTAAAATAATACTTTGTTTAATGTTCAGATTGTATCGACATGTGGCATACAGAGGATTTGTTAGGTGGATTTGGCATCTTCTCCCAAAGAAATGTAGAACATTTGTACCTGCTTGTGTAGTGTCTAAAATACGTGAGACGTTCCCATCTGAACAGTTTACTAGATTCAAGTATGCTTTGCCATGATTCAAAATGTGTACACTTACCCAGATATTTTGTTTACTAATAAAGCTACATATATGTACAAGTCATTAATATGACAAATGTCATATTTGAATAATTAGTCATTTCATAAATTATTTCACATGATAGGTGGGAGGCAGTGTTAATATTATATGTGCATACCACTATTAGACATGAATATTGGCAGTATCATTTGGTTGAGTATAAGCAAAACAAGGAAAGTTATGAAGGGCAGTTTAGTCTTACCAGGGAAGGGTTTACGCCACAACATGCGTTTAGGACCCACTCCCCAAAATATCAGAACAAAATTGACGTTAATGCTTTGATACAACCAACTGACTGTTTTCCCTCTCTTTGTTCTCATCTCTCATGTACATGACGATCAGTAACAAGTTCCATAATAACACATCCTTTGCTTTCCAAGTAGTGTATTGCTCTCTTTAGCCATTCAATTCCATCTAAAAGGATTGTTTTACTTCATTGCTCTGAAACAAAAATACAGATCTAAAAACTATTAAACACACTCACACACTCTCTCTCTTAACAATATATAGCAACTTAATTATTATGGGTTATGTAAAATGAAATGAACTAAAAAAAAAAAAATTGCAATTCTTTGCAGCCTAATATGTTATTGCAGGCCACATAATTTCAAATTCCATGAGGACCCATCAGAAACTGTGTATGTTGTTTTCACTGAATAATCATGCTGATCCTACCATACTCACTTTACAGAAGGTATCAAGTAGAACTTCTGAACTTTTAAATATGTCCTAACAGAAAAAATTGGCACTTTCGTATCAAGGAACAATGTCAAAATGTTAGAAATACAGCTTCCATTGAACAATATTGCTCCAGCACAAGTCAGGTGACCCCTTGGCATGGTGCCATGTTGAGGCTAACTGTGCCACAAATATACTCGTGGCCTCTGGTGCAACAAACCTTCACAACTATCATCATTCCTTTTTGAAAGACACCCGAGGCCGCTGATGAAGACAGACAACAGTTACATACTGAAAAGAGGGATGCCAAGCAGGACAGAAACAATAAAATGTTTCTCTTCAAGTGGGTCAATATCAGAATTCAATTTCCACGCTTTGTCATCCATCTCACTGTCACTACTTTCTGAATCTTCATTTTCTGGTTCATAGTCAGAATCTGCATTACATAATGCATCACTATCCTCTTCTTCTTCCTCTTCTGATGTAGCAGCATCAACTTGAGTGGTTGATAAACTTGGAGGGGCTAACAACAGTTCACACTGCACTCCAACACTAACAGAAGTTGGTAAAATACATATCTGAATCCTGCGAGTTCTTTGTTTCACTTTCAAAGTTATTGTTTGTGGGGTTGGGTTGTTTTTTGTGGCTGTAACTGGCTGTAACACCGAAACAGGGGGTTCAAAGCTGGCTTCTTTGTGTTCGATGTAACTTTCACCATCTGTCTGTGAGGTCTCAATTATACCAACAGGCAGGTTCACGGCAACCATTTCTGACAGTATCTGCAAACAGTGTGTACTGAAGTATTAGTAAAGTATTTAATATATGTGTATTTCATAAAACCAATCACAAATCTGAAATACAGTGTGCTTGCACCTGCTAACCCCCATTAAATATTAAGGCTTCATAAACTATGTTTTAGTTTTATTAACCTGGTCAGCTAAAACAAATCTGATGCAGATTGGCAATTCCTTCTGTCTTCATACAATAAACGTGAACACGGCAACTACAAGAACATTCAACATGGTTAATATTATAGCAGTATCTGTAGTATGTATTAAAAATCGGTAACTCAACCGTAATTCAAGCATACTTTTTAAAAATTTCAATTCATTTATAATGACATACTATGAAGCCCATACAACAATGGTTCTTCTTATGTCTGAAATCCATTATTATTATTATTTTATTATTTTAATGATAATCTGTCATGGCATGATGCAGTAAATGATGATAAGATATGGTCGACGACAGTCACTTTTCGCACCCTTGTTTTGGCTTCGTACACAGTACCGGTACTGCAGCCAGATGCGGTCATATAGCATAAAACTGAGACAGAACTATTCTCATTTTTAGAGTGAAAATAAATGTTAATATAATATATGTTCGCAATGGGGTATGTTGTTAGTGCGAACGAGATCCCGTTTTATTGGCAATCTTCGTTTAAAGTTGGGCATTTTAACATGGATTTCAATGGCAGATGACATCTGTGTAGTGAGACCTATGCTAAATGTACTGTGTATGAACCCAATCTAGGGTGCGAAATGTGACTGTCGTTGACCTTAATGATTTTTTTTATATATATTTTTTTTAATTTGACCTATTGTCCGAAACATATTGATCTTGGTTTAATTAAAATTATTGAGATGATATAATAACGATGTTTTGTATTCCAAATGAATGTAATTTCCATTTATAAACCATATTTAGAGAAATAAGGCCCGCTAAATCCGTGATTGTATGTTTTTAATTTAAAGGGACATTCCTGAGTTTGCGGCATTGTAAGATGTTTCCGACTAATAAAATATTTTTACGATTAGACTTGCATATTATATATATTGTTTTTGTTTAGAATATCAGTGTCTGTATATTAAATGTCTCCAAATAATTTCGGACGTACGAACAAACTATATTTTAGGAAATAAGATGAAATTGAACCTACCGTAATACAAATATTAAAACACATTTAATTAACAGACACTAATATTTTATGCAGAAAAATATATTTGATATGTAATTACAATCGTTAAAAAGTCTCTGTTAGTCGATAACATCTTTAAAAATGCAGGAAACTCTGGAATGTCCCTTTAAAACTGAAATAATTAAATGTTTACTCTCAACAAAGTCGCTTGGGTGCAAGAAACTTTTGTTAAATTTTTTTTTACAAAAATGAAAACAATCTTTCATAACTAATGTTGTCATTAAAATCGGTCAACTTACCTCGGCATTGCGTCTTTTCTGGAAAGCAGCCCTAGGGTAGCGAATCGGCATCTCTGCCGCATTTTCAACAAACGTTGGTAAATACAGTCGGGATAACAGTGTCTTTTAACGAGATTCTTGCATTGCTGTATCCCATCTTAGCCATTTCAACCGAGTCCCGAGCGAAAGCGTCCTTTTCGAAATGTGCAGAACACAACCGACTTGCACCTCTCTAACACCGATGGATCCAAATGTTCCTTCTCGAATCACCTTCCAGCGGAAACCTAAAAAAAAGCCGATGCCTGATCCCTTTCTTGATTGGGTTGACATCCCTATGCCACACAATAAACCATATTGTAAAGGATAATTCCGTAATTTCCCGGTTGGACAGTCTCTGACGTCATCACGGAAATTGCCGATCTTTGCCGGTAAAATATGAATATTTCCCAACGATGTCAGAATTACGAACTGTACTGCTTTTAAGTAGTGAAACAATATTTAATATTTTTTAATAAATGTTCCAGTTATATTTGGCATCATATTGCACTATTTAGACCCTGTTCACACATACTTTAAAGCGACAGAGGGCGTAAGGGTGTAGTCTTGGTGGTTGCAGTCTTCCTGTAGCTACATACGACGTAGGGGTGTAGTCTTGTGACGTCACAATCTTTTTAAAGCGACAGGGGACGTAGAGGTGTAGTCTTGGGTGGCAGTCTTCCTATAGCTACAGACGACGTATGGATGCAGTCTTGCGGAGTGGTAGGCTTCGTATAACTACAAATGACGTAGGCGTGTAGTCCTGGGGAGTGGCAGTCTTCCTATAGCTACAGACGACGTAGGGGTGTAGTCTTGTGGCGTGACAATCTTCTAATTAAAGCGACACGGGACTTAGGGGTGTAGTCTTGAGGTGGCAGTCTTCATAAACCTACAGATGACTAGTGGTGTAGTTTTGGGGCGTGGCAGTTCTCCGATAGACAAAGCACCTAGCAGCGATTAGTGGACACCATCACAACCGTGACAATATCCTTTCGATTGATCCTTATGCAGTGATATAATTTTGCATTCTGATTACATCACTGGTAGTTTACTTTTATTTCTAAACTAAATCAATGGAAGGTAGTTATCCTGCTGTTATTGAATGATATACAGTCATCAATATTAGTAACTTGGTATTGGACCAGATATTTTATCAAGTAATGATTAGTCATATTGTGAAAATAACTGCCTTTTTATTATAAAATTAGTTTTTCTATGTCACATCCTGTTAAAGCAGTGCCTGTGATTGGATTCTGAAAGACAAGGCACTATTTAAAACATATATAGAATAAACATGCCTTAAAATATCTCATAAATTCTCATTTGGAGATACCTAATGTACGAATGAATGAATGAATGGATGAATGAATGAATGAATGAATGGATGAATGAATGAATGAATTTATGTTTAACGACACCCCAGCACGAAAAATACATCGGCTTTTGGGTGTCAAATTATGGTAATGCAAACAAATAAGGTGATGATCAACATCAATTATAGAAATTCAAGATAACAAATGTCATAGATAGATACTAACTTTTACTAAAAATTTCAATTTGTGCTGAATTGGCCATTCTCAAAGATAATGTTACACCCCTGCACCCCTGCACCCCGGTGAGATTACACGCAGGGGTAGGAGCAGACGGTATATTGCTTTGCAAAACAAAAAAGGTAACAGGCAGCTTTTGTATTTTAACTTCTTTTGTTGTTCACGTCTGCATCACAGTCCTCGTCTCTCCAACACATACGTGGCATTTCCTATCACCGTTTGCGGTAAGCTTAGTCTGGCCACTTCGTAAAGTGTCCAGTGGTACCTTGACCACCTACAATATAACGCCCCTACCACCAGAAATCGTTCTTGATTAATTCAATTTGCTTCTGTTCATAGACTAAACAAGACTGTCATAAATGTGCAAGTGTCATAAATGTGCAAGTGTGTATGATCATGTTAAAGAGTCTGCTGCTGTTTTCTAAATCTACTTGCAACATTCCTCTGTCCTCCGCCCAAACCCAACCCTTCCTCTGCGCCTTCAGCCGACATGTTTTTGTGACGGTGCAAAGCCATCGATCACGGTAATCTGCGTGATTGATTTGCGTCTGCTCGTGACGCCGAGCTTCGTGTTAGACTGGAGCACGCACCTCATCTACGTCAACCCGTCGACGTCCTCGCTTAGTCAGCCGTGACACCTTGCCCGACACAAACACCCGCTCACTTACCTCCCTTATTCCAGCATTTACACACGTTGTTGCGGCTGTGTTTGTGAGAGTTGCGTTATTAGGACAGCGCACTCCTTGGACTGACAACATCGGCTGGACCATCAGATGTTGATGATCTCTCGTAACACTTCCTCGGACGTACGAATTTATCGCGAATATTTAGCATGTAGGAAGTCAATTTTTTGATTTAATATCCCGGGAGTTGTCGCAAAATTTGTTTTCAACAAGATCAGTTTTTGCTTTCAGAAGCATGACTTGTAGACATTGTGAAATTGTGTGTGTCGTTTTGTCCGTGTGTGTGTCCGTCATATTAGCAGGTAAGAACAGTATGTTACATATATTATAATAACATTTCCGCAATGATTTTGCCCGTAGAATAGTACTGAGGACTACAATTTGGTAATATAGCAAGAATTTTAAATGAAAGCTTTCGTAATAATATATGTCTTCCTAAATCGCACGAAAATAAGAAACTGAAAATAGTATTATCATTATGTTTTTTTTTATGTTAAACATATAACAAAAGTTTAAAAGACATGATTTGCAAGTCTTCTGTTTTCCTAACTATGCAATATCTAATTAAGTTATATTGATTGACAGCCTCAATGGGGTATGTCCAAAGTTATGGTTTTAAAATTAAAAAGTTTCAACGTGTATAAATTTCTGAAAATTTTAAACGAAAGCAAGATTGTTTATTTAGTCGACTTATTGGTTATCTATCCCTCATAGTACCGGCCTCGGTGGCGTAGTGGTTAGGTCATCGGTATACAGGCTGGTAGGTACTGGGTTCGGATCCAAGTCGAGGTATGGGATTTGTAATCCAGATACCGACTCAAAACCCTGAGTGAGTGCTCCACAAGGCTCAGTGGGTAGGTGTAATCCACTTGCATCTACCAGTGATCCATAACTGGTTCAATAAAGGCCATGGTTTGTGCTATCCTGTATATGGGAAGTGCAAATAAAAGATCCCTTGCTGCTAATCGCAAAGAGTAGCATATGAAGTGGCGACAGCGGGTTTCCTCTCAAAATCTGTGTGGTCCTTAACCATATGACTGACGCCATATAACCGTAAATAAAATGTGTTGAGTGCGTCGTTAAATAAAACATTTCTTTCTGTCATTATTTCTATCCCTTCTATTCCATGTATGACAACCAAACACTAACTATATTTTTGTTTTGAAAAATGAAGTGCACTAATAGATTGCTGTCGTGTTTGTAACTATTGACATATCCAGTTTTGCTTGTCGGTCCTAGCTATACATTTGTTGCTTTTATTGGTTTTATTTATGGCACAGGTTTGTACGGAATGGTCTCAACCATGAGACCATTTTAGCAACACAAATGTAATATGAATAACCTAACACAAACACGTGAATATGTTTCTGTTTCGTTAATACCTTTATTATTGTGTCTTTAGTGCAATGCAAAACTCATGCGATCCTCTGTCGATTAAACACCACACACCAAACGATTCTCTGTCGATCAAACACCACACAGCAAGCGATCCTCTGTCGATCAAACATCGGACACCAAGCGATCCTCTTTCGATCAAGCACCACACAACAAGCGATCCTCTGTCGATCAAACACCACACAACAAGCGATCCTCTGTCGATCAAACACCAGACAACAAGCGATCATCTTTCGATCAAACACCACACAAGCGATCCTCTGTCGACCAAACATCACACAACAAGCGATCATCTTTCGATCAAACACCACACAAGCGATCCTCAGTCGATCAAAAACCACATACCAAGCGATCCTCAGTCGATCAAACACCACACACCAAGCGATCATTTGTCGATCAAACACCACACACCAAGCGATCCTCTGTCGATCAAATACCAGACAACAAGTGATCCTCTTTAAATCAAACCACACAACAAGCGATCATCTGTCGATCAAACACCACACAACAAGCGATCATCTGTCGATCAAACACCACACAACAAGCGATCCTCTGTTTATCAAACACCACACAACAAGCGATCCTCTGTTTATCAAACACCACACACCAAGCAAGGATCATTAATATTATAATAATAATTCCATAATTTTATCGCAATAGTTCTTGTTTTATATGAATTCCTTGAAATATGCAGCGTAAATCGCAAACCAATGACATCTAGTTATTGAAATTCCTAATTTGATTATCTGGTAAAATCGAGAAAATACTCCATTGCAATAAGAACATTAAAATATTCTGCAGTTTATTCATTTAACTGTTCTATTCGGTTTGAAACTAGTGTCAAATTATGGCATGTTTTTGTTGCTTTCGTTATAAGGTACAACTATTAACACAATGTTCTTGTTTTATTTAACATACTCACTGAGTTTAATATTTAACCCACTTAATATTTCGCATATTTAGCAGTGGAGTTCAATAGAAACTCTGAAGGAACTCTGCCGGAGGCTGGAGCTATCAATCTAATACAAACCAATAATTGATTAGTGTTGATTGATCGTCCGGATCTTCCAGTAACCTCGTCACTCTACCGTCACCCCAACGTTAACTCTAACACTGCCAATGCAAAAAAAAAGAAGACTTTTATGAACTAATGATACGAAAGAAGAATTTCGTTTGCTTCGTAATTGAAGAAATATTTAAAGCCTTAATATTAAACAGCTACTTAACTGTGGACATGACTAAGCGCGCATAACATAAGTGTTTTAGCATTTAACAACTTGATTTAGTATTAAACAGCTGCGTAATTGCAAAAGTGTCTTATTATTAAACATCTACGTATTTGGAAAAGGGTGTTAATATTAAATAACCACGTACTAGGTGAAGCGTCTTAATAGCTCCGTAAATAGATAAGTGTATATATTAAATAGCTAAATGTTAAATAACTACGCAAACAGATAAGTATCTTAATATTAAACAGCTACGTAAAGAGATAAGTGTCTGTATATTAAACAGCTTCGTAAACAGATAATTAGATAAGTGTCTGTATATTAGACAGCTACGTCTTCAGGGCCGTACCCTGACCAAAATCCATGGGGGGGCACTAAATTTTATAAATAATTTTTAACATACTATAAAGATTAAACCTTGACCTTAACATATTAAAAAAAACAAAAAACCGAGATTCTCAGGGGGGGGGGGGCAACTGCCCCCCCTGCCCCCCCGGAGGGTACGGCCCTGGTCTTCAAATAATAGCGTACGTACAAAAAAAATGTTTTTAGGGAAATAAAATGAAATTTAACCTAGTACGAATATTAAAATGATCAGAAACACGTTTACTATAAAGCCACTAATATTTTATGCAGAAAAATATATTTAATATAAAATTAAGTGTCTGTTTATTAAACAGCTTCATAAATAGATAAGTGTCTTAATATTAAATAACTACGTAAATAGATAAGTGCCTTAATATGAAGGTAAATATATGAGTGTCTGTATATTAAACAGCTATGTAAACAGATAATTGTGTGTATATTAAACAGCTTCAAAAATAGATAACATTTAAATAATTACGTAAATAGATAAGTGTCTGTATATTAAACAGCTATGTATACAAATAAGCGTCTTAAAGGGACATTCCCGAGTTTGTTGCATTGTAAAATATGTCCGACAAATAAAATATTTGTACGAATAAACTTTCATATTAAATATATGTTCTTGTTTAGAATATCAATGTCTGTATATTCAATGTGTTTCTGGTGGTCTTAATATTTGTAAGAAACTGGATTTTGTCTTCAAATAATTTCGTACGTACGAAAATAATATTGTTTGGGAAATAAAATGAAAATTAACCTAGTACAAATATTAAAACGAGCAGAACCACGTATAATATAGAGCCACTAATATTCTAAACAAGAAAATATATTTAATATGTAAGTTTAATCGTAGAAATATTCTATTAGTCGATAGCATCTTAAAATATTGCAGCAATCTCAGGAATGTCCCTTTAATATTAATCAACTTCGTAAATAGATAAGCGTCTTAATATTAAACATCTTCGTAAAAAGATAATTGTCTGAATATTAAACAGATACATATACAGATAAGTGTATTAATATTAAACAGCTTCATAAATAGAAAAGTGTTTTAATATTAAACAGTTAGGTAAATAGATAAGTGTCTGTATTTCGTCATTTAATGAATGAATGAATGAATGTTTAACAACACCCCAGCACGAAAAATACATCGGCTATTGGGAGTCAAACTATGGTAATGGAAATAAATAAGGTGATGATCGACATCAATATAAAAAGCAGGGGTCGTCATTTATGTCAAAACTACCACAACGTAACCTCGTTCAAAGTAACCAACCAGTAAATAACGATATTCCGCTACCAAGTTCCAGCCACGGTCTATCATCTGTTACATCCATAAATAAAATAATACAAAATAAATAATAGTGGACGAATTGTCCAAGAACAATTTTTGGTTGTGGACGAATCGTCTCGAGTTCAATAGTAAACGATTTTTTAGTGGCCGAAACTTCCAGAGGACGAATCATCTGCATTCCATATTAAATAACCAAATAATTGTCTTAATATTAATCTGCTTCGTAAACGGAAAAATATCTGCATATGAAACAGCTTCGTAAACGGATAAGTGCCCTAATAGTAATCAGCTTCGTAAATAAATAAGTGTCGTAATATTAAACAGCTACGTAAATAGATAATTGTCTTAATATTAAACAGCTACGTAAACAGATAATTGTCTGTATATTAAACAGATACATATACAGATAAGTGTCTTAATATTAAACAGTTTTATAAATAGAAAAGTGTACTAATATTAATCAGCTTGGTAAACAGACAAGTATCTTAATATTAACCAGCTTCGTAAATAGATAAGTGTCTTAATATTACACAGCTACGTCAATAAATATGCGTCTGTATATTAAACAGCTTCGTAAACAGATGAGTTTCTTAATATTAATCAGCTTGATAAACAGATAAGTATCTTAATATTAACAGCTACAATAGATTAGCGTCTGTATATTAAACAGCTTCGTAAACAGATGGGTCTCTTAATATTAATCAGCTTCGTAAACAAGTGTCTTAATATAAAACATTTGCGTACATAGATCAGTGTTGAATACTTTGTTGGTACTATAATTAATTACCATTTTAAATTATTATTCTTCCAGCCAGTTCCAACCCAATCAAACAATCTGACGTCTGCCATAATGGTTGTAACCAAGACAACCACGCACTCCAGTGCAGACTTAAAGAGAGGTTGGCGGTGGACCGGGCATATTACGGCTACAAAGCCATAAAGGGTTGCCCCCTGTCCTGGGACTGCAGTAACAGCACGTCTGGTTCGGATGGCCCATGCTGTCAGGTGGACGAGAATGCGGACTGCAAGCGTCCGTTCCGTCACGACATCCTCGAGAACATCCTGGAGGAGTGCACGGGCAAAACGAAGTGTTCGTTCCCGACTGACAGGTGGAACGAGTCGTGTTCCTCCTCCACCGGCGACGTGGCCAGCTACTCGCACATCAACTACCGCTGTGTCAAAGGTAGGTCTCACACTGGGACAAGGGAGTGGGGGTCTAGATACATATGTAGAGCGCCTGCCTGAGGTGCGGGGAGTTGCACGATCGATCGTCCTTGATGGGCTCTGATTGATTTTAGTTCCATCCAGTACTTCGCGATTAGTGCATCAAAGGCAACGATCATATTATGTACTGTCTTGTAATATGGTTTGCATTCA
>JAECMU010411919.1:0-11053 GCA_016106625.1 Dracogyra subfuscus
TACTTTTAAATAAACAAACTATAAAATAAAGTTTACTAATAGTATGTTGTCTTTGGACCAACTGTTATAAAACGTATGGCTTGGACACACCTTCTGATTTACCTGGAAATGTCTTTAAGACATGAGTGTTTGATAACTTTTCATGATTTCAAGATTTATTAAACAACACTCATACACATTACAATGTGTAACAATAGGACATTTTCAAATACATAATTAACATACGCGACATGTACCAGCGTCAATCTATAACACATATTCACCACATATGCTGACTTGACGCTCAGTTTCTGTTGACTTTCTTTTGGCCGAGTTCTGAACTGCTGTCAAATATCATGTCAGTGGGTAATGGTTGTGGAATGTTAAAGTCTTCTCAAGATACAATATTTATTGTTAATATAAATTGTTTTTGTTTTTTCATGATCGTCGTATACCGGTGAGAAAACACTGAGTAATGCCAATATCTTCTCTTATTTTCTGGTAAGTAAATTCTTTGCAAATGCTGATGTTTGAACATACTATTTAAAAGTATGATATGATGTTGATGTGTTTATAAACGAGTGAGTTGTTTAGGCAGGATTCTAATTCAAGAAATGTTATTTGTTATTTTGGAAATATTTCAATTGTTTCTGCATTCTTTGGTGTTTTACTAACAATCTGCAATTATTTGTAATGGTCGCTAGAAAAAGAAAGTTTTGTACCACAATGTCTTGTATCGTGACTTTCCACACCAATTACATTAGTAGCATTCACAATAATTTGAATCTATTGTTTTATGGTTAATAAGAGTTGGTATTCACAACTGCTTATAACACTGTTAATAAAAGAATTAAGGTAAAGCTATTATTATGGATATAACAGGTGGATAAATAGTTAAATAAGATGTATACATATTTTTATCCATTCTAGGAAACAGGTTCATGTGAGTATTTTTAGATACTATTGCCTGTACTTATATAATAATTTTTTGACATTAAAATAAAACACGTTTAAGGATACACACAGTTATAAAGTGATGTGCGGACATATAACGAGGTTAATTCCACTGAAGCCATAGTGAGCTCCGTGGTCTAGTGGATAAGCTGCTGGACAATCAAGCTGAAGACAGCGGTTCAAATCCTGTCAAAGCTGGCTCACACAATCATTCATCTTTCTCATCTATCACCCTCTGCCTATCATTCTCATGAACTTAATGTAAAAAACCCTTTCCAATTTCTCCCACGATTTCAATATGTTTCGACCCTTTCTGTCAGTTTCCTCCGATGCTGTCTTCTGAGCTGTCCACACCATCGCCTACCTGTCTCAACTTCCTCCACGGGTGAAGTCTCTGTATTTCCCTGCACCCACCTGTCATCCTCGTCCTCTGCCGCTAATAAAGCTGGTCTGACCCATGCCACTAGCTAACGACCGCCGGTAGTAGGGGTGCATAGTAGGTGGTTACAAGTGCCTCTTAACAATGCCAGAAAGTAGCTACTGAACACTCCCCGAAGTGGTCAGACTAAGCACACGGCTAAAAGTTGATGGGGAATGGCAGGTTTGTGGCACAGATAGCCACACCAGACAAGCAGCTGTCGCAGTTGGAGAGACAAGGACTGGGATGTGGAGGTGGACAGCGAAAGAAGTTGAAAGATTGGAGAGGTTGCCAGATTAGGAAGAAGTGAAATGGAATTCAAAGGAGAGAAAGGAAAGGGGGCAGTGGGATAAAAAAAACCCAAAAAAACAACAACAAACAAACAAACAAACAAAACAAAAAAATTCCACTGAAGCCATTGATAGCTTAATAGCTTAACTGCACCCCTTAACGTCACACGTTGTGTTAAACGTGAACGAGTATTATGTACTTACAATTGCAAAAATGTGCGTGTGGCAAAACATTATCAAATGCAAGCTAATGATTATGTATATTCAAAACATTTAAAATTATTTCTAATCACTCAATGACGTCACTGTTGCCAAATATTTAACAAAAGCAGAACAATATATTGGCGTAAGTTAAATGCTTTTTGAGATTTTACCTTACATTGTTCAATAAATATTTCAAAAGTAATATAAATACATGCAGCAATTCAATCACATGTTAATTGTACATTGGGAAAGTTACTGAACGATTCACTTGCAATCATAAACATGTATATTATGACATTGCTAGAATTCATGACATAACATTAGCGCTTAATTTTCAATATGTTCTGTTTTGATAGTGGATTTATCAATGGAGAAGCTGAAAGTAAGTATACGTTTGTATTTACCTAGTTTACTCTAGAACTTGACGATGGGTTTTATCTGTTATAATACCAATATTAAAGCAATATTAATCTAGATAATGAAGAGATGTATTTGAAATGTTATGGGATTTCTGGTTGAAGGCACACAGCATTTTAGCGGCATTGACACATCGTCAGTGGTCGTATGCTACCTAAAATCATTGGGAAAGTCTTTGTCTCATGCTGTGCTAGTGTCCATTGTGTAGTCTGCCTTTGTTTCCTTTGTTCACCTGCTAAGACACCTTCTTAACATTAGATACTTTATTCTGAAATAACATTTTGTTAACAAGTGGTAACTGTGGCCTATCGCCTAAAGTTCGAACTTGATCAACAAATGTATTGGTCTATATCATCCCGTCAAAGGGAATTTCCATTTAAAAAGTTGGTGGCTGCTAATTTATAAACATGATGAATTTTCTCTGAATAGTATGAGCCAAAATTATGAAATGCTTGACATCCTCTGCTTAATTTGGCAATATGCCATAGTGGTATCATTAAAATAATTGTGCGGTTTATTTTCTTTAAAAAACAAGAAAATTTGTTTCGACAAAAAGTAACCCAAATCATTTGTCATTATAACAGTATTCGGATATTGGGTTAAACATGTACATGAGAAACATGCAACGTCATTACGTCTATAAAAGAACATTGATTCTGCAAGTTAACATAGTGATATGGTATTGACGTTATATTCTAAGAAATATGTCTTTATTTTCATTATTATTTATTTTTTTCAGAGAAAAGGGACGATGCGTGAGTATTTTGGTTTTGAAAAACAGATCTTTGTCAAGATTGTCCAGAAATAATAGTGTTTATCAATATGGCGCTTCTGTTTGTATGGGGTTTTGTTTTGTCATGATTGTTTGTTTTCTTGATTTTTAAGGGGGAGGGGTTTAGGATGAGGTTGATGAACAGCTAGGACAAATGCTTTATTTTTTAATTTTGTTCAGTTTCAAACTGCCCCCTCCCCCGCCGCATTACCCCCCACCCCCACCCCCACCCCCCACCCACCCCGCCCTATGGGAACGAATAATTCTGGTATGAGTAACTCTGGTTGTCAGCTCTTGTTATATTGACAAAAAAATGCCAACCACGTATGACTAATATTATCATTATAGATCCCCACAAAACAATATTGATAGGGCATTATTGTTCCACGCAATATACGACGAAATCCAATATTTAATGTGAAGTAGATTACGTTTTAACAAAATGGGACCTGAATATATCAAATATAATATGAGTCATTGCTAATAATGTTCAAAGATTTAACTCCTATATTTCTGATTCTAATATAACGGGCATGTAAATCTTGTTTCTATTTGTTAATTTCCTTTATAGATCAGAGGATATATGTACGCTTTCATGGTCAAACAGGATTTATCAGAAAAAGACATTTCCAAGGACTCATCCAATAGACGATGATTTATAAATCACTGTGCTCCAGTGTGGTTATTCAAATCAAACTGATGATTTGAGGTGGACTTATAAAAATTATTCTTATATTTCTGTCTAGTTCAAATGCCACAAGTAGAAAACAAAGTCGGCCTTGTTGATTGCATTGTACTAACTAACTATTGTACTAGTCGCCAACAAGTTAGTTTAATGTTATGTGTAACTTAGAAAATAATTCGAACTAAAGGTCTGTAGCATCAGATTTGGAGAAAAAAACAACACGTGTGTATTTAAGATAAAGGAGTTGACGATGATTTGGTTTTTACTCAGAGTAACCTCTAGGTCCATATCATGATATAAGTGAACAGGACTAAAGACATGTTAGTTACCTTTCAATACGTGCTTTGTTGTTGTGTTTATATAATAGTCAATGTTTTTTTTTTGTTGGTGGTGAATTGCTACGAACTGTGTTGAACATTAAGACAAGACAAGACTTTACTAACAAATTCTGTCAAATATGCATACTAATACTACTACAGATATATATAATACAGATATACAAATAGCCAAGTACATTTAAACAAATAAACTATTAAATAAAGTTTCAAAATATTATGCTGTCTTTGGATCAGCTGTTTAAGACATGAGTGTTTGATAACTTTTTCAAGATTTCAAGATTTATTAAACAACATTCAGACACATTACAATGTGTAACAATGGGACATTTTCAAATACATAATTATCATACATGACAAGTACAGGCGATAACATAGAAGTATCTATAACTCACATATTCACTACATATGCTGACTTGACGCTCAGTTTCTGTCGACTTTCTGCTGGCTACTGTGAAATGCCATGTCAGTGGGTAATGGATGTGGAATATTAAACTTTCCTCAATATAGAATATTTATTGTCAATATAAATTGTTTTTGTTTTTCATGATCGACGTATACTGGTGAGAAAACGTTGAGTAATGCAAATATCTTCTCTTATTTTCTGGTAAGTAAATTTGTTGTAAATGCTGATGTTTTGAACATACTATTTAAAAGTATGATATAATATTGATGTGTTTATAAACGAGTGAGTTGTTTAGGCAGGAATCTAATTTAAGAAATGTTATTTGTTATTTTGGAAATATTTCAATTGTTTGTGCATTCTTATGTGTTTTACTAACAATCAGCAATTATTTGTAATGGTCGCTAGAAAAAGAAAGTTTTGTACCACAATGTCTTGTATCGTGACTTTCCACACCAATTGCATTAGTAGCATTCACAATAATTTGAATCTATTGTTTTATGGTTAATACGAGTTGGTATTCACAACTGCTTATAACACTGTTAATAAACAAATTAAGGTAAAGCTATTATTATGGATATAACAGGTGGACTAAATAGTTAAATAACATGTATACATATTTTTATCCACTCTAGGAAACAGGTTCATGTGAGTATTTTTAGATACTATTGCCTGTACTTATATAATTGTTTTTGTTTAACACGTTTAAGGATATACACAATTATAAAGTGATGTGTGGACATATAACGAGGTTAATTCCACTGAAGCCATAGTGAGCTCCGTGGTCTAGTGGATAAGCTGCTGGACAATCAAGCTGACGACAGTGGTTCAAATCCTGTCAAAGCTGGCTCACACAATCATTCATCTTTCTCATCTATCACCCTCTGCCTATCATTCTCATGATCTTAATATAAAAATCTTTCCAATTTCTCCCACGATTTCGATCTGTTTCGACCCTTTTCTGTCAGTTTCATCCGATGCTGTCTTCTGAGCTGTCCACACCATCGCCTACCTGTCTCAACTTCCTCCACGGGTACAGTCTCTGTATTTACCTGCACCCACCTGGCATCCTCGTCCTCTGCCGGTAATAAAGCTGGTCTGACCCATGCCACTAACTAACGACCGCCGGTAGTAGGGGTGCATAGTAGGTGGTTACAAGTGCCTCTTAGCAATGCCAGAAAGTAGCTACTGAACACTCCCCGAAGTGGTCAGACTAAGCACACGGCTAAAAGTTGATGGGGAATGGCAGGTTTGTGGCACAGATAGCCACACGAGACAGTCACCTGTCGCGGTTGGAGAGACAAGGACTGGGATGTGGAGGTGGACAGCGAACGAAGTTGAAAGATTGGAGAGGTTGCCAGATCAGGAAGAAGTGAAATGGAATTCAAAGGAGAGAGAGAGAGAGGAAAGGGGGCAGTGGGGGGAAAAAGAAAAAAATAAAAAAAATAAAAAAATCCACTGAAGCCATTGATAGCTTAATAGCTTAACTGCAACCCATGACGTCACATGTTGTGTTAAACGTGAAAGAGTATTATGTACTTACAATTGCAAAGATGTGCTTGTGGCAAAACAATATCAAATGCAACAGCTAATGATTATGTATATTCAAAACATTTAAAATTATTTGTAATCACTCAATGACGTCACTGTTGCCAAATACTTAACAAAAGCAGAAAAATATATTGGTGTAAGTTAAATGCTTTTTGAGATTTTACCTTACATTGTTCAGTAAATATTTCAAAAGCAATATAAATACATGCAGCAATTCAATCACATGTTAATTGTACATTGGGACAGTTACTGAACGATTCACTTATTCAAACATAAGCATGTATATTATGACATTGTTAGAATTCATGACATAACATTAGCGCTTAATTTTCAATATGTTCTGTTTTGATAGTGGATTTATCAATGGAGAAGCTGAAAGTAAGTATACGTTTGTATTTACCTAGTTTACTCTAGGACTTGACGATGGGTTTTATCTGTTATAATACCAATATTAAAGCAATATTAAATTAGATAATGAAGAGATGTATCTGAAATGTTATGGGATTTCTGGTTGAAGGCACACAGCACTTTATCGGCATTGACGCATCGTCAGTGGTCGTATGTTACCTAAAATCATTCGGAAAGTCTTTGTCTCATGCTGTGCTAGTGTCCACTGTGCAGTCTGCCTTTGTTTCTTTTGTTCACCTGCTAAGACACCTTCTTAACATTAGATACTTTATTCTGAAATAGCATTTTATTAACAAGTGGTAACTGTGGCCTATCGCCTAAAGTTCCAACTTGATAAACAAATGTATTGGTCTATATCATCCCGTAAGAGGGAATCTCCATTTTAAAAATTGATGGCTGCTAATCTATAAATATGACGAATTTTCTCTGAATAGTATGAGCCAAAATTATGAAATGTTCGACATCCTCTGCTTAATTAGCCAATATACTATAGTGAATTCGTTAAAATAATTTTGCGGTTTATTTTCTTTAAAAGCAACACATATCATTTGTTTGATATAACAGTATTAGGACACTGGGGGAAACATGTACAACAGACACACGCAACGTCATTAGGTCTGTAAAAGATCATTAATCCTACAATTTAACACAACGAGATGGTATTGACATTATATTCTAAGGAATATGTCTTTATTTCCATTATTATTATTTCTAATTTCAGAGAAAAGGGACGACGCGTGAGTATTTTGTTTTTGAAAGGCAAACCATTGTCAAGATTGTTCAGAAATGAACGTGATTATCTATATAGAGCTTCTGTTTGTTTGGGGTTTTGATTTGTAGTGATTGTTTGCTTGATTTTGTTTAAAGGGCGAGGGATTTGGGATGTGGTTCATGAATTGCCCTTTCCCCCATGAAAACCAATAATTCCGGTATGAGCAGCTAAGGTTGTAATATTGAACAAAAAAGCCAATATGTATGACTGATATTATCATTATAGTTCTCCACAAAGTGATATTGATATGGCATTATTGTTCCACGCAATATACGAAGAAATATGATTATTGAATGTGGTGTAGTAGATTACGTTTGAACTAACTGGGACCTGAAGATATAACATATAAGATGAGTCATTGCTAATAATGTTGAAAGACTTAACTCTTATATTACTGCCACTGCACGTGCTGTATCCTCACCTGGTGCAGGGGTGTAACAATGTCTTTGAGAATGGCCAATACAGCATACAATTAAGTAAAAGTCAGTATCTGTCTTTGATATTTATATTTGTTGCACAGGTCTTTACACCGTTTTAATTGAAATTAGTTTTTTTTTCATTTACCTTAGTTTGACACGCAATGGCCGATGTATTCTTTGTGTTGGGGTGTCGGCAAACATTCATTCAATCATTCCTATATTACTGTTCTAGTATAACTTTAATATAATTTTGTTTTTTCGCCATAAATCAGAGGATATATGTTCGTTATCGTGATCAAACAGGATTTATCATCAAAATAAATTTCCAAGGACCATCCAATAGCCGATGATTTATAAATCACTTGCTCCAGAGGTATTGTTAACCAAATCAAACAGACGTTTTGAAGTGGAATTAAAACAAAATCAATCTGACATTTCTGTCTAGTCCAAATGCCATAAGTAGAAAAGAAAGTCGGCCGTTTTGAATGTATTGTAGTGACTATTATACTAATCACCAACATGTTACTTTAATGTTATGTGTAACCTAGGAAATAATTCGAATTAAAGATCTGTAGTGTCAGATTTAGAAGAAAAAACCCCCGTGTGTATTTAAGATAAAGAAGTCGACGATGATTTGTTTTTTACTCAGAGTAACCTCTACGTCCATATGAAGATACCAAGCGAACTGGACTAAAGACATGTTAATTAATTTTCAATATATGTTTTTTTTATATACAAAAGGTCAATGATTTTTTTTTTTATTTTTTTTTATTTTTTTTGTGGTGAATTGCTACATCCGCTGTTGAACACTAAAACAAGACAATACTTTATTGACACATTTTTTCTTCTTCAAATACACGTACTAATACTACGACAGATATATAATACAGATATACAGATAGCCATGCACTTTTAAATAAAAAAACTATAAAATAAAGTTTACAAATAGTATGTTGTCTTTGGACCAACTGTTATAAAACGTATGGTTTGGACACACCTTCTGATTTACCTGGAAATATCTTTAAGACATGAGTGTTTGATAACTTTTCATGATTTCAAGATTTATTAAACAACACTCATACACATTACAATGTGTAACAATAGGACATTTTCAAATACATAATTAACATACGCGTCATGTACCAGCGTCAGTCTATAACTCACATATTCACCACATATGCTGACTTGACGCTCAGTTTCTGTCGACTTTCTTCTGGCCAAGTTCTGAACTGCTGTCAAATATCATGTCAGTGGGTAATGGTTGTGGAATGTTAAAGTCTCCTCAAGATACAATATTTATTGTTAATATAAATTGTTTTTGTTTTTCATGATCGTCGTATACCGGTGAGAAAACATTGAGTAATGCCCATATTTTCTCTTATTTTCTGGTAAGTAAATTCTTTGCAAATGCTGATGTTTGAACATACTATTTAAAAGTATGATATAATGTTGATGTGTTGATAAATGAGTGAGTTGTTTAGGCAGGATTCTAAGTCAAGAAATGTCATTTGTTATTTTGGAAATATTTCAATTGTTTCTGCATTCTTTGGTGTTTTACTAACAATCAGCAATTATTTGTAATGGTCGCTAGAAAAAGAAAGTTTTGTACCACAATGTCTTGTATCGTGACTTTCCACACCAATTACATTAGTAGCATTCACAATAATTTGAATCTATTGTTTTATGGTTAATACGAGTTGGTATTCACAACTAGTTATAACTCTGTTAATAAAAGTATTAAGGTAAAGCTATTATTATGGAATACATAGTTAAATAAAATGTATACATATTTTTATCCATTCTAGGAAACAGGTTCATGTGAGTATTTTTAGATACTATTGCCTGTACTTAGATAATTTTGTTTGAAATATTAGAAGAAGCACTTTTAAGGATATACACAGTTATAAAGTGATGTGTGGACATAGAACGTGGTTAATTCCACTGAAGCTATTCATAGTTTAATAGCTTAATTGCAACCCATATTGTGTTAAACGTGAAAGAATATTATGTACTTACAATTGTAAAGATGTGCTTGTGGCAAGCCAATATCAAATGCAACAGCTAATGATTATGTATATTCAAAACATTTAAAAATGTTAGTATTCACTCTGTGACACCACTGTTGTGGGCTAAATCATTAACAAAAGCAGACAAATAGTTTGGCCTAAGTTAAATGTTTTTTGAGAATTTATATTAAATGTTTCAATAAATATTTCAAAAGTAAGATAAATAAATATAGTAATTTAATCATATGTTAATTGTGCATTGGGAAATTTACTGAACATTATGACATTATTAGAATTCGTCACATAAGATTAGTGCTTAATTTGAATTTTGTTCTCTTTTGATAGAGGTGGATTTTTGACTGGAGAAGCTGAACGTAAGTATACGTTTGTATTTACCTAGTTTTATCTAGGACTTGACGATGGGTTTTATCTGTTACGATATCATTATTAAAGTAATATTAAAGTGCATAATGTTGAGATGTAGTCGAGATGTGACCCATTGAGCTAACGTCTGTCCTAATGAAGAGACGTATTTGCGATGTTATGGGATTTCTATTTAAGGCACACAACATTTTATCCACATTGACGCTTCGTCAGTGGCCATATGTGACCTTAAAATCTTTGTTCACCTGCTGTGACACCTTCTTAACAGTAGATATTTTAATCTGAAATATCATTTTATTAACACGTATGAAAGGCATCTTTGAGTAATGGTGCCTGAGCATATTAAGCACTAGATGGTTATTTTGTTTGAGTGATGCTAACTGTGGCCAATCGCCTTAAGTTAGAACTTTATTAACAAATATTGTGGTGTATATCATCACATCTGAGGGAATCTCCATCTAATTTATAAATATCACAGATTTTCTCTGAATAGTATGAGCCAAAATTATGAAATGTTTGAAATCCTCTGCTTAATTAGCCAATGTGCTATAGTGATATCGTTAAAATAATGTTTTGGTGTATTTTTCTGATAAACACTTTTTGCACACAAAAAAGCAACAGGTATCACTTGTTTGATATAGCAGTATTGGGACACTGGGTGAAATATGTAGAACAGACGCATGCACCAGGTCTTAACAGAACATTATTCATACCAGTTAACATAATGCTATGGTAGAGACAAAATGTTCTAAGGAATATCTCTTTATTTTCATTATTATTATTTCTTATTTCAGAGAAAAGGGACGCGTGAGTATTTAGTTTTTAAAAAACAGACGTTTGTCAAGATTTGTTTTATGAGAGTGGGAATCGTAAACACCTCAGCTATGTCGTATCGAGCTCTGATAAAGACTGGTTATGACCATGCAGATATGATAGTGATCATCTATATAGAACTTCTGTTTGTTAGGGGTTTGATTTGTTCATGATCGTGTGTGTTTTTGTTTACTTTTTGTGTTTTTGTCGGGGGTTTTGTTTGTTTGTTTTTGTTGGGGTTTT